>LN890984.1:461847-510745 GCA_900010015.1 Tuber aestivum
GCTCAGGAACGGGAGTACAACCAAAGGGAGTTGTTCAAGGCTTGAGGGGTTCAGGCATTGAGGGTCAAGGTTCAGAGGTTCAGGAGGACGCGAAGTAGAAGAGAGCGTAATTCCTAGGTGCAGGTGTCCGAAGGAGATTACCAGATTGCGTGAAGAACATAAAATATAAGGGGGCACAACCCCTCATATAGCAAAGAAATCCTACATGATAACTAATAAAAAGGAAAGTCCTTGGTGTGGCGCGCAGCCGCGATCCTTGTATCCGGTTCCGCCACGTTCCATTGCGCGGCAACGCCTTCCAATACCCTATGCCAAGGAAATCCAACTATGCAACCAAGAAAACCAACACCAATATATGCAACGAAAAACCCCATGCATATTCCATCTCCATGGCCGGGTGGCCTTGACACGTATATTCCATCAATATTTCATGATACGATTAGGGGATGATGGCGTGCTTTGCTTATCTGGTGTTTGTGTTTATTTTTTACATTTTATGCATCATTATGCACGGTCATCGGTCATTTGATTTACAATTATGTTTTAATTATCCGTTCACACCATCTTAGATTTACGTATGTTTTATGGGATTTCCTTGGCAGTTCTTTAGGGTCAAACAGGTTCACACTTATGTTTTTCCTACTAATGTTACCGTCAAACACGTCAATACTTATGTTTTCTGTTATATTTCCTCTTAGTTACGCGAAGGATGCATACCTGTATAAATTGGGATTACCACGCATCTCGCTTAAGAGAATTAAGAACAAGAACTACTACCAATCCACCGTCATACAAAACCCTCCTCGCTTAGCATGCCTGCGATACACTCTTTCTATCACATCCTATATTCGTACACAGTTATTAAGATAGTGCCGTACCATACACATTTAAACAGTTTATGAGCCCGATGCTTCTATAACTATATGACTTACAATCACATGCTACCATCACAGAAATCGTTGACCGAAGCAAAAGGTTCATCAAAACTTTCCTCGAAACAACCCGCAAAACATTCCTCGAAACATTCCTCGAAACATCTTGCGAAACATTTCTTGAAACACTTTTCGAAACGAAACATTTCTCGGGACGAAATTCTCTCAGCAAAACCTTGGCATTTTCTCGCTTAAAAGCAGAACTCGCTACTCAGAATTCCTCTTATCCGCTTTTTCCTTTAGGCTCCGCTTGCACAGCTCTCGCTTGCACGGGCGCGGTCCTCCACCACCCTTCCCACTACTCCGTTGAACCCCAGCAGTGCTGCAAGGCATACTTTCTGGCCAGCGAGTAGTGGCTCCGGGGGGTCATGGTTAATCACTGTGATCGAGGATTCTTAACATAGGTTAACACTCTTAACATAAGCTATTAACCTATTTTTATGTCAAATTCTGGTGATTTTACCGGACCCCCTTTTCGACCTCCCGACGAAAATTCAGAAGAAGAATTCGAGCAACCTCCGCTCCCTCCAGTACCTCGGTAATGACCCTACGTTATAGAGCTATGGCAACCTAAGTCTACGCCCATACATAAGACCTAGAGGTTATATAGTAGACTAGGCGGGCATGTCTGAGCATGTCCGGGAGATACTCGATGGTCCGAGTATCCCGAAGAACAGAAGGTACTTTAGAAATAGGTGTACCTAAGTAGTGGAAGTAATGTGAGCACATCGGCTTCGTCCTAAGGATAGGTCGGAAGGCTGGGTGAGTTTACCCTGTCTAGGTAAGTCACGTTACCCTACCATGGGGACCAGTTTCGTGTCACCATGGACACACTTACCCTACCTTTGGGACACTATTACCCTATCTTCCGTCGGAAACGGTCTCGGAAAGATTCCGTGTAATGCTAGGATTGTTTGTTACGCAATGACGATCGACGGGCACTTGCTTGCACATTGATCGGAAGCACACGGGAGGAGCCAGAGTGCTCCCAACATGCAGTAACTTGGCAGGATTATTGCTAACAGGTACCTGCGGCCCCAGGGTTCACCCCGGGCGTCATGGGCCTAAATGGGTGGAGTTGCCGTACTACCAGTTAAATGGAATCAATGAAGACATGTCCATAACACTGTATACGTCGCTGCTGTCCGTCCGACCGGAGGCTGTTCCCAGGATATATAAGGGGGCAAGGTGCGAAGGCCAGGTACCTTCTGCAAAAAACAACGGAGTAAAACGGACCATAATTGACAGAGTTAGCGTGAGCTATCCAGAAGGGTCCCTCGAGCAGTCCCGGGTAGTGCTGGAGACATCCGGGAAGGTTTTACGCCAATCAAGCCTACACGTGCCCCTTTGCCGTAGGCTCTTTATGGGTTGTTAGAAGACTCTAATAGCATGATACTTATCGCGGTGAGTGGTGCGCCGGAGGTAAGGGACCATGGGTAGCGCCCACGGGTCCTGCCACCGACACAGCTCTACGTGGGAGCGTCGTAGACCCCGTAAGTTCGCAATCAAGAAAGATAGAACTTGACCGGAGAACCCCTGATGTCTACGGGTGCTTGCATAGATCATAGCACATGGGAAGAGAGTCATTTAGTTAGGCTTCCTAGGAGTCTCGACAGTTAGCCACTGGCGAGACACGGATGCGCAGAGTTTTTACTCCGGCAGGTGTATTGGTAAACACCCCGCAGGAACTGATGTGCATAAGGGAGATGTCTGCTAGAGTGCGCTGACACCTGAACCCCTTCCGGGATGCGGTAATGGTGCCAGCAACTCTTATGGAGAAGGGTATGTTCATGTTGGTCGGGGCAACCTGATGGGGGAGTTTTTGGTATAAGTCTGACTGCTTGAAGCGTCTACGAGAACTCTCCTGCCCCGACACAATCAACATCCGCTCGAGAGACTTTAATTGAGATAAGCCAGAGCTTAATGATATTAAGTTTTACCGTTACTTTTATTCTTCACAATTTTGCAAGAGCTTTTGTTCGAGAGATTCAAAGTTTGGTGCAGTCGCATCCTGGGGATCCATCTTCCTGGGGGAGCCCCCGTTACAGTATATCGTTAAGCAAGCTTCTCGCTTAACTCTCCTCCTGATTTTGTTTTGGTTTGGAACGGACATTGACGGACCACAATGGCCACGCAAGCATTGCCCCCGACGGTCGAAGAAGCCAACTCGAGTTCTGACGGCAGCCTGGATCTCAATGAGAATCCATTAGAGGCTGCCATTTTTAGGGCTTCTATCATCGCAGACACACGAGGACTCGGGGCAGCAGCTGACCTGCTGATCGAGGCTGCTCCCATCGAACTCCCCAACGAGTGTCGAGATCTGGTCCTACCGGACCCCGGCATCGCCGCACTGTCGTTTACCAATGACATCCCCTTCGTACAAGGTGTCCTCAAGGACAACCCTGAAGCTGAAGAATTGACCATCGCGAAGTTTACTCACGACTTCGTCGAGCCCTACCTCCTACGGGAAGTGATACAGGAGATTACAAGAGCCAAAGGGGAACTACATAATTGGAATAAGAAAACACAGAAGGTGTTCCGGAAACAGATCATAGATTCGTCGGTTGGATGGATGAAGAGGCAACAGGAGGCGCTTTTGGTCCTGTTAAGGAACCAACAAACAATGAGGATACGGATGGCAGCGTTGGAGAAGGCAGCGGAAGAGGGGTATAAGATAGATGAGGACAATGATGTCCTGATGATTGAGGCTGTCCCTGCGGTGAAACTAATCAAAGAGAGACCTGAGGATTTCACTCAGCAACTGACTTTCTACGCGAGAAACGAGAGGTATCGGCCTCAGTTGAGCCCGTTAGGTCTACGAATCGTGGAGAGCCTAAAGGATCCAGGATCCGAAGCGGCAAATTCGTTCGCTCGCGCCTCCTCTAGTTCCCTCTCGGCTTCGATAGCTCGAAGCCATTCGGTAAGTCCCATTGGGACTTCTCACCCACAAGCATCACGAAGGGTTTCGCCACAGCCATCAAGACCCATACGGGAACCATCTCCGACCATCACAGTGACACCAGTCCCGTCACCTGTGTCGCTACAAGTCCCTCCTCCTCCTGAAGGACCTTTCGAACAAGGACCTTTCACGTATAATCCGACCCCGGCAGCTACGCCGAGTTTAGTCCCGGTTAAAGCTCCTTGGCCTGTCATGCGACCAGGATCGCCAGGCCTTGCGGAACGCGTTGAGAGAACCTTAGAAAGGTTCAACCACCCTAGACGAGGGAATCCACGTCCCACTACTGCCTCTCAAGGCACACCAGTCCCTCAAGCGGCGACACCCCATCACCCCAGTTGGCCACAGGTCAACATACCAACTGCACCTGTTAAACCTTCGGGCTATGCCGGATTTTCGGGATTTGAGCCGACGCCGCCTGTCAGAGGCCCTTACTGTCATCCCTCCTGTCCCGGTTGGGGAGGACGGCATGATGTCTTTTGTCACCCACCACCTACAGAGGTACCAGGTGGACCACCGAGGGAGACTAGACGAGATAAGGGAAAAGAAAGGGAAGAACCCATCTGTGGGTATTGTGGAACCAGGGGGCATCAAGGACCCCCGATACGCCCAGAGACCTGTCGAGCTTTTGCTGAATGGTTGAAGGTGTCGCAGGCTGCGCCAAACCCGATACCGTCGGGGAGTAACCAGCCCGCAGGCTCAATGCCACCAGATGTACCGTCAGGAGGTGGTCCTCCAGATGACGGGAATCGTGGAGGTCGAGATGAGCGCTTTGATGGTTATGAGAGACCAAGGGAATCCTTTGGTGGAAACGCTGGAGGCAGCGGGTGTGGTAATCTACCTCCCGGTGGTGGATTCTTTGCGGCTGGCGGAGGGGACCCAGGTGATTCCGACTCTGACGATAGCTCTGACGATGACACCGATTCCCTACCCGATGTCACACCCTTTTTAGGACCACGTCGTAATGGCTGGAGTGATGGGAAGAAGGATCAATACGACCCTCGGGCAGAAGCACTACGAGAAAGGTTGCAAGACCAATCTCGTTCCTCGTCAAAGTCAAGACGCAGGAAGCCGGAGAAGCTAAGTGGAATTCCCACATTCAAGGGAGTCATTTCTCAGCTGGCTAGTTTTCTGACCTTGGTCGAAGTCAAGTTTGAATACTTTTCCGATTGTCGTCTGACGGACATGGATAAAATCAACTTGGTTATACCTCTTCTCGAAGACCAAGCCCGTAACTGGTACCTGGGCATACACGCTCACATCAACCGTGAAGCTGCGAAGAAAGCGGGCATGACATTCAACAAGAAAGGTCCGCTCCGGACATGGAAGGGTTTCCGTAAACGGTTAGAGCCGAGTCACGGAGGTGACAACGTGAATTGGGATACGAACCTTCTCGAATGGAATAACTTGCTGATGGCGCCCCACATGAGTGCCCCTTACCTGGATAGGATCATTGATCTAATGTATAAGCTGAACTACGCAGACCACCAACAGGTTAAGAATAAAGTTAGGGCTAGGATAACGCCGGAACTTCGGAAAGCCTGGGCGTTGAAGACACCCTACACCGAAGGCCTCCACGATTACCTCGATCTGATACGACAGGTTGGGCACAATCTTGAGGATGACAAGCGATTCAGACAGCTCCGAGATGAGAAATCCACGAAACCACGAGAGAAGCGTGAGAAGGAATCTTCTAAACCTACTGGGAGGTTTAAGAAGAAGGAGAAAAGTTCGGGTTGGAAGGACAACAAAACGCGGAAGACCGCTAATGTTGGCGCCGGAAAGCAGGCAGGGACGTCTGAGTATGTAATTGCTCATACGGACATCCCTCAGACCCTGACTGATAAACAACGCAAAAACAAGCAGTGCACTAAGTGTGGTAGAGAAGGACACTTCTGGAGACAGTGTTCAGTGACCTCCCCTGTCGTACATGCTGTGAGGAATACCGCAGGAGTGAAGCGATCACGACCAAAGGCGGAATCCTCTATCGGTGGCAATAAGCGACTTAAGCGCATCGAAGCGTCTCGACCGCCACCAGCTGGCCCCAAACTTTTAGAAGCTCGCAAACCCTCACCTACCATTATGGAGGTTGATATGGGTGATGAGCTAGGTAAGAACCTGATCCTATGAAGGAATAACTTAAGCTAATTTCTTTAGATCTATGAAGGTCTTGAAGGAATTAAAAGGCCACCCAAGTGGGACAGATTAAGGTAACAACCCATCTGCGCATATCAATCCTTCAGTTCTGACAAGTTTTCTACCCAGGAGTGTAAGGAAACTACTTGGTCAGGTAGATGTTGGGCACGCGCGGTATTTTGGGTTTTTTCTTTTGGTTCTTGGGTTTTGTTATTTCCTTTTGGTTGAATTATTTCATATGGGACAGTTTCGAGGAAATGACTTTCAGGTTTTTCTTTGAATCAGCATTCTGCTCCGAGGGGTCGCTTCGGAAAATGGGAACCGCGCGACATTTGGATGGGGCACAAAGATGCCCTGTTTGGCACCGGTTGACTGAACGTCTCCGGAGAGGAAATGTATTTTCTGGTCTTATATGGTTCGGTTGTCTTGTACTTTGGAATTGGTTCAGGTTATTAGTCTTGAATAAAAAGTTATCTTTCAAGTTTACCTGAGGAGGGTTCAGTACCCATAATCATGCTGGCGTGATAGTAAACAGCACTCCAATTCCCTTCATTGATTTAGACTATTCTTGAAAACGTTTACCGACCCGTTGTGGCTGCTCTTGTGTCGAAAGGCAAGAGACTATCAAGAATGAGTACCACGAGACAAAGTAAGAGAGCGAGGCGCTCTAGTCCACCCAAGTATAGTAAGTCTATTCACTTACGAGTGACATTAGACTGGCGCATAGGGTGTAGACAAGTCAGTGCCGAAGCACTATTGTTGTTGGACAGTGGAGCTACTGGACCCGTGCTAAGTAGCAAGTGGGTCAAACATGTACAAGCTCCTTGTGTGCGACGAAGGATTCATACTCCAATAAAGGATGCCAGCAGTAACCACATACCAGGATCAGGCCTACATTATACCAAGTCATTGGATTTAAAGATAGGCGATCATGTGAACGGTATGCGCTTTGAGGTAGCAGAGATAGCCGACACTCGTGTCGACGGCTACTTGCCTATGTCGTGGTTGAAGGACCACAACCCAGACATCGATCGGAAAGTAGGATCACTGACCTGGCGCTCAGATTTTTGTAAGGCGAATTGCCTGACAAAGCAGAGGCGGTTAGTTTATATGACCGATGAAGAACTGTTGGCAGAAGATCCTGAAAATGTATACTTTTTAGGGACAGTACAGTTCTCAGATGACCAAGGTGAAGATGTCACAGTCCAGCTTCTACCAGAGTATAAGGACTTTGGGGACATCTTTAGTCAAGAGAGCATAGACGCATTACCGGAACATACGAAGTATGATCACAGAATTGATCTAATTCCGGGAAGTACTCCTCCTTTTGGACCGATCTATCCGATATCGGTGAAGGAACGGACAGCGCTCCGTGAACTCATAAGTGAAATGTTACGTACCTGCAAGATAGAAAGATCTACTTCCTCATCCTCGGCGCCTATACTTTTTGTGCCAAAACCAGATGGTACACTAAGACTAGTAATGGACTATCGAGGACTAAACAAGATCACGGTGAAGAATAGATATCCTCTCCCGTTGATGAATGAATTGCGAGGCAGGCTCTTAAAAGCTACGGTATATAGCTTGATGGACCTGAAGAATGGGTATTGGGGAATCCGAATGGCCGAAAAGGCTAAGGGTGATACTCACTCGCATGAGGAACTCACAGCTTTCGGTAGTGAAAAAGGACTCCACCATTTTAAGGTGATACCCTTTGGGTTATGTAACGCCCCTGCCACGGTCCAGAGCATGATAAATGACATATTTCGAGATATGCTAGGTGAAGGAGTCGTAGCCTACATGGACGATATCCTGATTTACTCAGAGACTATAGAGGAACATGTCTCTCTGGTCAGGCGAGTAATGGAAAGGTTAAGGAAGCATCGACTATGTGTCAACATACAGAAGTCGTTCTTCCATAAAAGGGAGGTTGAGTTCCTAGGTTATAGGATATCCGAAAAGGGGATATCCATGACAACGAAGAAGGTGGATACCATCTTGGATTGGAAACCACCAACTAGCGTCGTAGGAGTCCAAAGCTTTATGGGCTTCACCAACTTCTATAGAAGGTTCATAGAAGCGTTTAGCAAGATAGCGAAACCTTTGACGGACCTCACTAAGAAGGATGTCCGATTTGATTGGACCACTGCTTGTGAAAAGGCTTTCAATGATTTGAAGACAGCCTTTACCTCGGGGCCAATTTTAGCACACTTCGATCCTGTCCACCAAACTAAGTTGGAGACAGATGCAAGTGACTTTGCATTAGGTGCCGTACTCTCTCAATTCTGTGAAGATGAGAAGTGGCACCCGGTGGCCTTTCATAGTAGGAAGTTCCACCCAGCGGAGATCAATTATGATGTACATGACAAGGAAATGACTGCCATAGTGGCAGCGTTCAAGGAATGGGAACATCTGTTTAGGTCGGTAGAGGGTGAGATCGCTGTTTATACCGATCACAAGAATTTGGAGTACTTTAATAGTACAAAGACCCTCAACTGCCGTCAACATCGCTGGGCAGAATTCCTGCAGCCCTTCAATTTCAAGGTTGTTAACCGTGAAGGAAGGCTAAATACAAAGGCCGATGCACTGTCAAGGCGTGGAGACCACCGCCCTGAAGGGGGGAGTAATTCTCTGTCAGACACACCAAAGCCGTTTTTTCGCCCCGGACAATGGGTTATTGGGCAAGAGCGAGAGCTCTTACGTCCTCATTCATTGGCTGCCTGTCAAGGCTACCGGTTGCAAAACGCATTCTTGGATGCGTTACGCACTGCTGCGAAACAGGATCCCGGGTATATGAGGGACTTGAAGGCTGTGTTAGCGGGAGACAAAGGTGTCGACCGCAATCTGACGATAGAAAAGGATGCCTTTCTGTCGAAGGACCTTGTAGTAAGAAGAGATCTACTCTTATACAAGAACAGGTGGTACGTTCCCAACTCACAAGATCTGCAGGATAAGATCATGGAAGCCGAACATGACTCCCGTATCGCGGGACACTTTGGGACATACAAGACGGTAGGCAGGGTTAGGGCTAACTTCTTCTGGCCTAAGATGGATGAGAGCATTACGGAGTATGTCCGTACATGTGATGCCTGTCAACGGAACAAATCCGTTAAGCATAAGAGGTTTGGCTTGTTGGAACCTGTTGGTGTACCCTTGAGACCCTGGACGGATATCTCAATGGACTTCATAGTAGCACTACCGGAATCAGAGGGGTATACCAAAATTTGGGTAATCGTGGATAGATTCTCAAAGATGGCACACTTTATACCTTTGGCTATAGAGATTCCGATAAAGGACAGGGCTCTGATATTTCTGAAGGAAGTTTGGCGACTCCATCGGCTCCCAGAATCTATTATCTCTGACCGGGATAGTCGGTTCACATCCAAGTTTTGGATGAGCCTAATGCAACAGTTGCAATTGAAACTACGGTTATCGACCGCTTTCCACCCGGAGACTGATGGGCAGACTGAGCGAGTGAACCAGCCCTTGGAACAATACTTAAGAAATTGTTGTTCATATCAACAGGATGATTGGGCGTCCCTACTACCTTTAGCAGAGTACGCATACAACACATCCACCTCTGAGTCAATAAAGTTATCGCCATTTGAGATTAACTATGGCTTTAACCCACGGACCAACTGGTCAGGTGCGGTCTCGGAGCAGCAAGGTGTTCATCCCAGTAGCGAACTATTGGTAAAGAACTGGGAAGCTGTCTGGCAAGAAGTCAGAGAGACACTTAAGCGAGCTCAAGAGAGGCAACGGAAATGGCACGACCAAAAAAGGTTACCATCTCCGGAATACGTTACGATGGAAGATGTGACAAATGGCAGGGCAAAGAAAGCTGACTGCGTGATGCTCAATCGAAAGAACATGCGCACTAAGCGACCTATGGAGAATCTGGACCACCCAATGTGTGGACCCTTTGTGGTCAAACGTAAGGTGGGTAACCGAGCGTATGAACTCCAATTGCCTGCCCGGTGGTCAATCCATCCAGTATTCAATGTCGGACTCTTAGAACCCTATCGTGAGGACCCAAGTGGTAGACGGACTAAGGAAGTCCCAGCCCCCGATATAGTAGATAATGAGCCCAGCTGTGTCATTGAGGCAGTTGTAGATAGTCGGTGGTACGGTAATATGAAAGCGAAGTTTCCTAATCGCTTTGTACAGTACCTAGTTTCATGGGAAGGCTATGGCGCAGAGGAGAACTCTTGGGAGCTTTATGAAATGCTAGAGGGCACTGGCTTAAAAGCCACGAAAGATTGCCACCATCGGTACGCCCATAAACCCAGAGACCATAGGGTTGAGGGAGAGCCGAACAGGGGAAATAGAAGACGACGTTAGCGGACCGAGTCGGTCCTGAGAAAAGAAGGGAGTGATGTAACGACCCTGGGTTATAGAGCTATGGCAACCTAAGTCTACGCCCATACATAAGACCTAGAGGTTATATGGTAGACTAGGCGGGCATGTCTGAGCATGTCCGGGAGATACTCGATGGTCCGAGTATCCCGAAGAACAGAAGGTACTTTAGAAATAGGTGTACCTAAGTAGCGGAAGTAATGTGAGCACATCGGCTTCGTCCTAAGGATAGGTCGGAAGGCTGGGTGAATTTACCCTGTCTAGGTAAGTCACGTTACCCTACCATGGGGACCAGTTTCGTGTCACCATGGACACACTTACCCTACCTTTGGGACACTATTACCCTACCTTCCGTCGGAAAGGTTCTCGGAAAGATTCCGTGTAATGCTAGGATTGTTTGTTACGCAATGACGATCGACGGGCACTTGCTTGCACATTGATCGGAAGACTACGGGAGGAGCCAGAGTGCTCCGAACATGCAGTAACTTGGCAGGATTATTCCTAACAGGTACCTGCGGCCCCAGGGTTCGCCCCGGGCATCATGGGCCTAAATGGGTGGAGTTGCCGTACTACTAGTTAAATGGAATCAATGAAGACATGTCCATAACACTGTATACGTCGCTGCCGTCCGTCCGACCGGAAGCTGTTCCCAGGATATATAAGGGGGCAAGGTGAGAAGGTCAGGGACCTTCTCCAAAAAAGAACGGAGTAAAACGGACCATAATTGAAGGAGTTAGCGTGAGCTATCCAGAAGGGTCCCTCGAGCAGTCCCGGGTAGTGCCGGAGACATCCAGGCAGGTTTTACGCCAATCAAGCCTACACGTGCCCCTTTCCCGTAGGCTCTTTATGGGTTGTTGGAAGACTCTAATAGCATGATACTTATCACGCTGAGTGGTGCGCCGGAGGTAAGGGACCATGGGTAGCGCCCACGGGTCCTGCCACCGACACAGCTCTACTTGGGAGCGTCGTAGACCCCGTAAGTTCGCAATCGAGAAACATAGAACTTGACCGGAGAACACCTGATGTCTACGGGTGCTTGCATAGATCATAGCACATGGGAAGAGAGTCATTTAGTTAGGCTTCCTAGGAGTCTCGACAGTTAGCCACTGGCGAGACACGGATGCGCAGAGCTTTTACTCCGGCAGGTGTATTGGTAAACACCCCACAGGAACTGATGTGCATAAGCGAGATGTCTGCTAGAGTGCGCTGACACCTGAACCCCTTCCGGGATGCGGTAATGGTGCCAGCAACACTTACGGAGAAGGGTATGCTCATGTTGGTCGGGGCAACCTGATGGAGAAGTTTTTGGTATAAGTCTGACTACTTGAAGCTTATACGAGAACTCTCCTGCCCCGACACAATCAATATCCTCTCGAGAGACTTTAATTGAGATAAGCCAGAGCTTAACGATATTAAGTTTTACCATTACTTTTATTCTTTACAATTTTGCAAGAGCTTTTGTTCGAGAGATTCGAAGTTTGGTGCGGTCGCATCCTCGGGATCCATCTTCCTGAGGGAGCCCCCGTTACAACCTCCATTCCCTCCGGCTCCTCCTCCTACTGATCCACCTGAATCACAGCCTGGGGCACGGCCTCGACCTCCACCAATGGATCCTGCAGGCCCCGCCAACCCACCGCCACAAAATCATTCCACCAACTCTTAGAGAGACTGGGCACCCGCCTACAACCTGAGCTCTATCCCAAAGCTCACGGGCCCAGAAAACTACAGAACGTGGTGTGATATATCAGAATATGTCCTCACCTTATTCAATTGTTGGGACATAGTCAGAGGAGAAGAAACATTATCGGAAGTAGGAGCAACTACCGGACCCGATAATGACGAAGATGCTCAAGATTCTTCGTGCCATCGTTACCAGTGGGCCTCGGCCTAGTTCCTTGAAATGATTGATCCAAAATGGCTTATCTTGTTGGCCACACACAAGACACCTCCCGCCATCAGGACAGCCTTCGAAGATAAGTTTGCTCGCGAAAAACACCTCTACCTTCTTTGACCAACTAAACGGGGTCCTCGATTCCAAGTATGATACGTCCGAAGACATGCTGGACCACATCAACAAGTACGATACCCTATGGAAGCAAATGCAACTTTGTTGCTCCTCTGCTTTGGAAACCGACTGATATGCTCTACCATTTGTTTTTAAATCAGTATTTGAGTCAACCGAAGCCAAAGCCGCCGTTCTCCTCCGTTCCCTGCCCTAGTCGATGAGCAGCATCGTCGACAACCTCTAAACCAAGGAGGACCTTACCTACAATCATGTCTACAACAAGTTATTAGACTTGAAATCCACGGTTAATTCTGACGATGATAAGGCGTATAAGAGCGCTAATGTCAAAGGAAAGGGAAAGGCTCGTGACACGGTCCGACAGCAACCAGCTCAAATGAAGGAATGCTCTTACTACAAGAAGTACCACACCTCTGCTCGCAGTGAAGGCCACTCCTGGAATGAGTGTAATAAGCTCAAGGCCAACAATGAGAAACGAAAGAAGGAAAAAGGCCGACACTCGGCTAAGATCGGAAAGGAAGAAACACCGGAAGCAGTCAGTACCTCTACCTCCTCAACTCCAACGCAAAAGACCCCTCACCCAATTCAATGGGTTATCAATACAGGCGCAAGCTCACATATGACCTCGAACCTAGACCATCTTGTAAACTTCGCACCTACCCAAGGCACCGTTAAGTTAGGCGATGATTCGGTAATAGAATCATGCGGCCGTGGAACGGTTAAGCTTAAGGCCAAAACATCTAATGGCCGGACAGCCTCTGTCTTTCTACAACAGGTCCTCTTGGTTCCTAAGTTGGGTTCTAGTAATTTATTATCTTTGCGTGGTGTCGTGTCTTTGGGAAAAGGTTTTTCTTTGCACAGTTTTGGGAAGGATATGTATGTTTTTAGGGAAAATAAAACAAAGGTTCTATGAGAAAAGCTTGACGGACAGGACTATATTGTACAAGAGGAAAAAGAGAAGGCAAAAACGATGACTTACAAAGAGTAGCATAAAGCCTTTAGACATCCATCGCCTGAATACCTCAAAGCCGACCACTACTCTGACTCTCCCGCTGTTCCTACCGCTCCAAAAGACTGGCAATGCAAAAACTGCATCACCTCCAAGTCAACTAAGTCATAGCCGAAATCAACTGAGAAACGATGTAACACACCTTTCGAGCTAATCCACTCCGACCTTACCGGATGATTCTCCAAGCCCTCCCTTGGCAACTCCTGGTACTACATCACCTTCATCGATGACAATACATGCCATGCATGGAGCTACCCCATAAAAGCGAAGTCCGACACGGTAAAAGTGTTCAAACAGTTCATCAATGAAAGAGCAACCCAGGATTCCAGTACCATCAAAAGATTCTGTACTGACAACGGAGGTGAGTATATCAAGGACAAGATGCTTACCCTTTTTCAAAAGCATGGAATTGTACATGATAAGACCCCTCCTTACTCACATGAATCTAATGATGTTGCCAAACGGTACAACCGTACCATTATCACATTGACACGCTCTATGTTGGCTGGACTTGCCCTTAGCCTTTGGGCCAAAGCAGTCTCCACCGCGGTCTACCTTAGGAACAGACTCCCTAACCAAGCCATAGGAAACTCAACGCCCTATGAAGCAATCTACAAAACAAAGCTGTTGATCAAGCACTAGCGCCCATATGGGACCAAATGCTACGTCCATATACCAGAGGAGAAAGGAAAACCAGGAACGGAGCTACAACCCCGGGCCTTGGAGGGATATCATGTCAGTTATACCTCCTGCTACAAAATATAGCGGATATATATACCATCGCAACATTGGATCTCAGAAACCAGACAAATCCATTGGACAACCAAGACTATAATACCCCTTGACCCCATGGAGCAACTGAATTCTAAGCCCTACGAAGCTACACCTAAGACCTTTGGGAGAGTCAAACTTGCCTCTTTCCAGACCGCTCCGCACCCGCGCGATAAGCCTCAAGACATAGAAGATGACGACCAACAATCATTACCATCAAATTCACCACCATCAACGCCCTTACTCCAAGATTCCCCACCTCCTTCGCCTGAAATCGAGCCTCCAGAAGAAGTTGAACGTCCTGTATCACCCTTACCACTACCGGAACCTCCAATACGGGAACCACCCCTGGTAGAAGATGAACAAAGACACACTTGATCAGGAAGAGCCGTACGCCCACCGCAACGATATGGCAGAAATGGTACCGAAATGCCGGGTGAGGACCCTACCACTTATTACCAAGCTATAAACAGCCCCTACCGTGACCAGTGGACCTCAGCTGTAGGCTATAAAATTTTAGCGCTCGAGAAGAGCGGAACCTTTGATGTTGTTGGTAAACCGATTGGACGGAAAATCATGCAAAGTAAGTAGGTTTACAGAGTTAAAAGAAACGCTGATAGCACCCAAGAAAGATATCCAGCAAGAGCCGTTGCAAAAGGATTTGGACAAATCCCTGGCTTCAACTTTGAAGAAACCTTTGCCCCCGGCATACGTTACGAATCTCTCCGCTTCCTCCTCGCTATATGCGCTAAAAACAAATGGCGACCATGACAATTCGATGTTAAATCCGCTTTCCTCTATGGCGAGTTGAAAGAAGAAGTTTACATGCGACTGTTACCAGGATTTGGTGACGAAGGCAAAGTATGCAAACTTAACCCATGTCTCTATAGACTTAAGCAATCTGCAAATGAATGGTATGCTCTCTTTGCTAGATTCTTGACCTCCAGAGGATTTACGACATCATCCCTCGACCCATGCATGTTTGTTCACGATAAACACGACATCTACATTTCAATTTGGGTTGACAAGATCACTATCCAGGCAGCCGACACCCCCGAAGCTACATCTCTCATAGAAGACCTGAAAACGGCATTCGAGATTACAGACCTAGGGGATGCCACATTCCTACTCGGCTTGCACATCGCATACGTACCAGACGGGCTACATCTTACCCAAAAGCAATACATCAAGTGAGTCCTCAAATGATTCTCAATGGAAAACTCTAACAGCGTTTCTGCACCCTTACCAAAAGGCATTCAACTCAGGAAAGGGACCAAAGACACACGCATTCCAGACCCCTCCATTTACCAATCGATAACAGGATCACTTATGTATTTGACTACTGGCACAAGACCCGATCTAGGGTACACCATTTCTTTCCTCTCAGAATTTTTCGCTTGCCCTACCGAACAACACCTCAAGGCCGCTGAACACGTTCTTCGATACGTTAACGGAACAAAACACATTGGACTCTTCTACCCCTACAATGCGATAAACGCTATCGATACCTACCTTGACGCTGAGTTTGCTGCTTGCCTCGATACCCGCCTTTCTTTTTCGGGATACATTGTACTTCTCAACGGTGCAGGCATCTCATGCCGCTCGAAGAAACAAACCTCAGTCGCACTATCACCAACCGAAGCTGAATACGTCGCCAGGGCACTTGCCGCAAGACAAATCCAATGGTTCCGAAAGGGTCTCACAGATATCCGTCTCGAGTTACCGATCTCTTTACATGCAGATGACACCGGCGCAAACTTTCTCGCGAGAAACCATCAGCTAAACGACCGAACAAAACACCTCGATGTACATTACCACAAAATACGGGAAGAAATCGATAATGACTCATTCACACTCCTGCAGGTTGCCTCCTGTGATAACCTCGCCGCTATCTGCACAAAAATCTTAGCGAAACCAGCACATGAATGGTTAAGGGGACTTTTGGACTGTAGATATTGAGGGGAAGTGTTGAATTTTCTAATTCGTTTCATATGTATATTTTCCTTGATAATATCATATATTCCTCTACTTAGTATTATTTCTAGTTCACGGACATTACTACAGCAGAGTATGTATTATGCATATTCCATTAATATTTCATGATACGATTAGGGGATTATCGCGTTCTTTCCTTATCTGGTGTTTGGATTTATTTTTTACATTTTAGGCATCATTATGTATGGTCATCGGTCATTTGATTTACAATTATGTTTTAATTATCCGTTCAGACCATCTTAGATTTACACTTGTTTTATGGGATTTCCTTGGCAGTTCTTTAGGGTTAAACACGTTCGCACTTATGTTTTTCCTACTTATGTTATGGTCAAATACGTCAATACTTATGTTTTCCATTACATTTCCTCTTAGTTACGCGAAGGATGCGCACCTGTATAAATAGGGGTTTCCACCCATCTCGCTTAAGAGAATTAAGGACAAGAACTACTACCAATCTACCTTCATACAAAACCCTCCTCGCTTAGCGTGCCTGCGATACACTCTTTCTATCACATCGTATTTTCGTACACAGTGATTAAGATAGTGCCATACCGTACACATTTAAACACGTGTTTGGTTAAACGCAAAGAACATCAGGACCAAACGACCTTTGGTGAAACTCAACAACCAACGTTTTGGCCCTTACTCTGTCCTCGCCCAGATTGGCCCCTACACTTACCGGTTAGACCTCCCCATGTCTATGAGGATCCACAACGTGTTTCATATCTCCCTCCTCGACCTTGCCTCCAAGGACCCTCTCCCCGGTCAAGAGATACCTCCTCCGCCACCAGTAGAAGTTGACAGAGAACAAGAATAGCAAGTCGTGAAGGTCCTAGATGTCAACTTTGTTAGGAACCGCCTGCTGTATGGTGTCATGCATCTAAAATGTGTACCACTGGCATTGCAAAATGTGACACCTTAGGTAATCAGGGTAAGTGGCCTTTGTTGAATTTTTTAATTCGCTTCATATATATATTCTCCTTGATAATATCGTATATTCCTCTACTTAGCTTTATTCCTAGACACGGACATTACTACAGCGGAGTATGTATTATGTATATTTCATTTGATATTTCATAATAGGATTAGGGAATTTATGGCGTGCTTTTCTGACCTGGTGTTCGGGTTTATTTCTTACATTTTATGCATCATCATGCACGGTCATCGGTCATTTGATTTACAATTATGTTTTAATTATCCATTCACACCACTTCAGATTTACGCATTCTTTATAGGATTTCCTTGGCAGTTCTTTAGGGTCAAACACGTTCGTACTTATGTTTTTCCTACTTATGTGTCACGGCCACCCGGCCCGCTAGGAGGATGAAGCATTGGGTTTCTTTTTGGTTGCATACAGTCACTAGACAAAAGTCTTGGTGATCGCTGCAGGTGAGACAAAGTCTGTGCACTGAATGGGTACCGGTAGATACTAGTATTGTATGAGCTAAATAGCTACTGTAGGGCAACAGCAGGAAAAAATTAATCATAAATTAATAGCAAAGATAAAAATCACAAATCAAGAATAAACTCTTATAAATTCTACTAGATCTTCAGATACCCCCCCTTTATTCACCATCATAACAGTCATCATCCACTGTACTAAAACTGAGAGATTCCCAGGGAAGGTGACAGATATAGGGACTGATACTGTCTATGAAGCCCTAGTTAGGACACCAAGCTCAATATATAAGATCCATGGATCTATACTTGAATAGTTGTGTAAGAAAACATGGAATTTTCAATAACTGTGAATCATGGAAACAGGGCTTAGATGGCTAACAGAAAGCAATCTAACAAACTTGTCATTAGTGGGGATAATTTACAAGATACATGAAAGACTAATTAGAATGTCTTTTACAGTATCTGACCGTTCTTGGAGTGGCATCCTAGCATTTTCAGGAACAATTATCGTGGTTGTTGGGAGGGGTAGTATAAAGTGAAAGGGCTCGCTTGGGGGTGTTTTATTTTCATGTGCCATTGCTGACTAAACCATCACCAAGACTTTTGTCAGGTGACTGTATGTTGGTTGTGTTTCTTTGGTTACTTAGTAGGATTTCCTTTCTGTTATGATTGGGGTCGGTTACCCCGCTACGGACCATGATGGAACTTGACGGAAGGATCATGGCTGCGCGTGATGCCACGGGCTTTCTTTTATATTAGTAATCGTGAAGGATTTCCTATCTATATAAGGAGGTGTGCCCCCTTATATTTTATTTTCTTTACGCAATCTGGTAATCTCCTTTGGACACCTGTACCTAGGAATTACACTCTCTTCTATCTCGCGACCTCTAGAACTCCTGCACCTTGACCCTGAACCCCTGAACCCCCCAAACCTCGTACAACTCGCTTCGGTTGTACCTCTGCACCCTTGCCTTGCCTCCTGACTCTTGCCTAACCTGATCGTGGTGCGCTTGGGGCTACCCGACCCCCAGACCCTGTCCGTTACATTATGTCACGGTCAAACACGTCGATACTTATATTTTTCCCTTATATTTCCGCTTAGTTATGCGAAGGATGCGCACCTGTAGAAATAGGGGTTACCACCCATCTCTCTTAAGAGAATTAAGGACAAGAACTGCTACCAATCTACCTTGATACAAAAACCCTCCTCGCTTAGCGTGCCTGCAACATACTCTTTCTATCGTACCGTATTGTCGTACATAGTTATTAAGATAGTGCCGCACCGTACACATTTAAACAGGTTCTGAGGCTGGTGCTTCTATAACTCTATGACTTACACTGCTAAGAATCCTACCGGTCGGGCGAGTGGTGCGACAGGCAACAATTCTTATCTGAAACAAGGTAATAGTTCTTAGGCCTATGCCTACGCGATATCGATAGTCAAGTCCTTTCGACTTCTATCCTATCGCGCCTATTCCCCTTAATCTTCTTAAGTCTCCGCCTAGGACTTAGGCTTCGTTCGTAGGACGAGAAATAGTTTTCTCACTTAAGGTGATATAGAGGTTAAAGAGCGTAAAGGCAGGTTTTGTTGATAAAATCTTAAAGGTTGAAAATAAACAAGAAGAACGTGTGAAGAGCTAATACTAGGGGTCCTAGTGACCCTTTATATAGTAGCTCTTCGCCTGGCGTGACTCATACATATGCGTCACGCGAACCTTGTGACTCATAACCACAAGTCATGCGAAATCCCTCAGGTGACTTGTAACCCGTGCGTACCGGGGTGCTAATCACGCTTCCGGGTACAATAGGAGTAGCGCACAAGCTGATTTACAACCTATAGGCGTACTGCGCTAAGGGAGGCTCCGAGAGAAAGATATAAAGAATAGGGACTTAAAGAGGTAACCGTTCAACCAAGTATATTAGAAATACTCCGTCCGTCGAAGTCTGCTGTTCCTCTAAGGGAATCAGCGGTCGTTAAATACAAACTTCGTCCATGTCCTGCATGGACGGATTTCCAAGTCCTCCTGCAATAAACCATAAACCAATACTGAGTATCAAACGATACTCAAAAGCACAAGTAAAACGAACTAAGTATCAAACAATACTCGAAACCACAAGTAAAACAAACTAAGTATCAAACGATACTCGAAACCGCAAGTAAAACAAAGTAAGTATCAAACGATACTCGAAACTACAAGTAAAACAAAACACAAAACAAATCCTTGAACCGAACCGACGGAACTCCAGTTCCGGTTACATGACTCCTATGAGTCGCTGCGCAACATACCTAACCAATCAAAACATAATAACTAAGTCAGGTGCGCAACCCGCGTCACCTGAGTGAAAACCAGGACTCATAATTTGAGTCATGTGCGAAAATGATAACATCGTGTGACTCACAACTGTGAGTCACGAACAGGTAAACATAATAACCTATGGCGCACTAATGTGCGTCACGTAAAATCCAAACATACCAGTAGCTTGGAATTCCGAGCAATGTGAAATCTGCCTCGCTTAGTCACAGTTTGTCACATACACTCACATGCTACTGCCACCACAGAAATTGTCTACCAAAGTAAAACATTCATTGAAACATTTCTCAAAACATTTCTTGAAGGAACTCGCAAAACATCCCTCAAAACATTCCTCGCAACATCTCGCGAAACATTTCTTGAAACATTTCTTGAAACACTTTTCGAAGCGAAACATTTCTCGGCACGAAATTCTGTAGGCAAAAACTTGGCATTTTCTTGCTTAAAAGCAGAACTCGCTACTCCGAATTCCTCCGGTCCTCTTCTTGCATTAGGCTCCGCTTGCACAGGTCTCGCTTGCACCGGCGCGGTCCTCCATCACCCTTCCCACTACTCTGTTGAACCCCAGCAGTGCTGCAAGGCATACTTTCTGGCAAGCGAGTAGTGGTCCTGGGGGGTGATGGTTAATAACTGTGATCAAGGATTCTTGACATAGGTTAATATTGTGAATATAAATTAATAACCTGTTCTTATGTCAAATTCTGGCGAATCTGCCGGACACGAATCTCCCCCTCACGATGACGCTTCTGAAGAAGCACTCGAACAAACACCTCTGCTTCCCCCGGTACCTTCAACTTCACCTCCACTACCACCTGTGTCACCACCGGGCGCACCGCCTCCACCTCTACCAATGGATCCAGCAGGCCCTTGAGACCCACCGCCGCCGCCGCAGAATCCTGCCGCCCACAACTCTAAGCGAAACTGGACACCATCCTATAAATGGAACTCAATCCCGAAGCTCACAGGTCCAGAAAACTACAGAGCGTGGTGGCATATCTCAGAATATGTACTAAACTTATTCAATTGCTGGGAAATAGTAACAGGAGAAGAAACCCTACCGGAAGTAGGAACAACAAGTGGGGTAGACCGGGATGATGACATCGATTCTCGTGACGCTTTTCGCGAACGATACCCCTGGGCTTCGGCCTACTTTCTCGAAACGATCCACCCAAAATGGCTCATCTTGCTAGCCACCCACAAGTCACCACTGGCAATATGGAAAGCCTTCGAACATAAATTCGCTCGTGAAAATACCTCCTTTTTCTTTGACCAGCTCAATATGGTCCTCAATTACAAGTACGCTACATCTGACCCCATGCCGGACCACATCAACAAGTATGATACCCTATGGAATCGCATGCAACCTCGTCGCTCAACTGCCTGAGAAACTGACCGATACGCACTACCGTTTGTTTTTAAATCGGTATTCAAGTCAACCGAAGCCAAAGCCGCTGTTCTCCTCCATTCCCTGCCCCCGTTGATGAGCAACATTGTCGACAACCTCCAAACCAAGGAGGACCTTCCCTACAATCTTGTCTACAACAAACTATTGCACTTGAAATCCTCGGTTAATTCTGAGGATGATAAGGGGTATAAAAGTACCCATGTGAAAGGAGAGTGAAAGGCTCGCGATACGGTACGTCGGCAACCGGCCGAAACGAAGGAATGCTCCTACTGCAAAAAGCACTACCCTTCTGCTCACAGGGAAGGCCACTCCTGGAATGAGTGTAACAAGCTCAAGACCAACAAAGATAAAGGCAAGAAGGAAAAAGGCGGACACTCTGCCAAGATCGTGAAGGAAAAACTATCCGAATCGGTCAGTACCTCTACCTCGCCACATCCTACGCAAAAAACCCCTCACCCAAAATCCATGGGTTATTGATACAGGTGCAAGCTCACACATGACTTCGCACCTAGACCTTCTTATAAATTTCGAACCTTCACAAGGCACCATTAAGTTAGGCGATGATTCGGTAATAGAATCATGTGGCCGTGGAACAGTAGAGCATAAGGCTAAAACAGCTGATGGCCGGACAGCCTCTGTCTTTCTACAACGGATTCTTTGGGTTCCTAAGTTGGGTTCTAGTAACTTGTTGTCATGGAGCGCTATCGTTTCTTTGGAAAAAGGTTTTTCTTTACCAAGTTGTGAGAAGGATATGTATGTTTTTAGGGAAAATGAAACAGAGGTTTTATGGGGAAAGCTTGACGGACAGGATTATGTTGTGCAAGAGAAAAAGGAAACGGCGAACAAGATGACTTACCAAGAGTGGCACGAAGCCCTTGGACATCCATGACCGCAATACCTCAAAGGCAACCACTACTCCGACTCTCCTGCTATCCCTACCATTCCAAAAGACTAGCAATACGAAACCTGCATCACCTCCAAGTCAACTAAGTCAAAGCCTAAATCAACTGAGAAAGCATGGGATACCCCTTTCGAATTAATTCACTCCGACCTTACCGGACGATTTTCGAAAGCCTCCTTTGGCAACTCTTGGTACTATGTTACCTTTATCAAGGATAATACACGCTATGCATGGATCTATACTATAAAAGCGAAGTCCGACACGGTAACAGTGTTCGAACAGTTCATCAACGAAAGAACAACCCAGGATTCCACCATGATCAAAAGATTTTGTACTGACAATGGAGGCGAGTACATCAATGACAAAATGCTTGCACTGGTTCAGAAGCATGGAATTGTACATGATAAGACCCCTCCTTACTCACATGAATCTAATGGTGTTGCCGAAAGGTACAACTGTACCATCATCACATCGACACGCTCAATGTTGACTGGACTTACTCTTAGCCTTTGGGCTAAAGCAGTCTCTACTGCCATCTACCTTAGGAACTGACTCCCTAACCAAGTCATAGGAAACTCAACGCCCTATGAAGCTATCTAGAAAACAAAGCCATTGATTAACCACCGGTGCCCATACAGGACCAAATGCTACGTCCATATACCAGAGGAGAAAAGAAAACCTAGGACGAAGCTACAGCCCCGGGCCTTGGTAGGATATCTCGTCGGTTATACCTCCTCCGACAAAATATATCTGATAAATATACCATCGCAACATCGGATCTCCGAAACAAGACAAAACCGTGGGACAACCAAGACAATAATACCGCTTGACCCAACAGGACCGCCGGATCCAAGACAACCGACCCATACATTGGAGACCTTTGCGACCGTCACTATTCCCTCTTTCCAGAATGCCTCGCACCCTCGCGACAAGCCTCAAGGAATAGAAGATGACGACCAACCTGTACCACTACCCGACGTCGAAGTACATCCACCTCTACCACCAGAACATCCAGAAGACCACGAGAATCCTGCACCTCCCTCTCCAACTCCGGAACCTCCTGCACAGAAACAGGAAGAACCACCAGAACCTGAAGAAGGAATACGGACTAGATCTGGACGAGTATCACCCCCACCGGTTCGATATGGCAGAAATGCTACCGAAATGCCGGACGAGGATCTGACCACTTATGACCAAGCTACAAACAGCCCCTACTGTGATCAGTGGACCTCGGCTATGAACTACGAAATTCTGGCGCTCGAGAAAAGTGGAACCTTTGATGTTGTTGATAAATCGATTGGACGGAAAATAATCGAAAGCAAGTGGGGTTACCGAGTTAAAAGAAACGCTGATGGCAGCTTAGAAAGATATTGAGCAAGAGCCGTTGCTAAAAGGTATGAACAAATCCCGGGCTTCGACTTCGAAGAAACCTTTGTCCCTGTCATACGTTGCGAATCTCACCGCTTCCTCTTCGCAATGTGCACCAAAAACAAATGGTGACCACGACAATTCGATGTTAAATCTGTTTTCCTCTATGGTGAATCGAAAGAAGAAGTTTACCTACAAACCGTTACCTGGGTTTGGTGATGAAGGCAAAGTATGGAAACTTAACCGATGTCTCTATGGACTTAGGCAATGTGCAAAGAATAGTATGCTCTCTTTGCCAGATTCTTAACCTCCAGAGGATTTACAACATCATCCCTTGATCCATGCATGTTAGTTCTCGATAAACACGACATCTAGGTTTCGGTTTACGTTGATGATAGCGGTATGCATGTAGCCGATACTCCCGAGGCGACCTCTCTGATAGAAGATGTAACATGTTCGCACCGGGGTGCTAATCATGCTTCAGGGTACAATAGGAGTAGCGCACAAGTTGGTCTACAACCTATGGGCGTACTGCGCTAAGGGAGGCTCCGAGAGAAAGATATAAAGAATAGGGACTTGAAGAGGTAACCGTTCAACCAAGTATGTTAGAAATACTCTGTCTGCCGAAGTCTCCCATTCCTCTGAGGCAACCAGCGGTCTTTAAATACAAACTTCGTCCATGTCCTGCATGGGCGGATTTCCAAATCATCCTTAAACAACCCATAAAACAACCTAAGTATTAAGGGATACTTGAAACCACAAATAAAACAAAGTGAGTATCAAAGGATACTCGAAACCACAAATAAAACAAACTGAGTATCAATGGATACTCAAAACCACAAATAAAACAAACTGAGTATCAAAGGATACTCAAAACCACAAATAAAACAAAACATAAAACAAAACCTGGAACCAAACGGACTGAACTCTAGTTCCGGTTACAGAGGACCTGAAAATGGCATTCGAGATTCCTGACCTAGGGGAAGTCATATTTTTACTCGGCTTGCACATCACATACGCACCAGACGGCCTACATCTTATCCAAGAGGAATACATCAAGTCAATCCTCAAATGATTCTCAATGGAAAACTCTGACAGCGTTTCTACACCCTTACTAAAAGGCATTCAACTTACGAATGGGACCGAAGATACATGCATTCCAGACCCCTCCAATTACCAATCGATGATAGGATCACTTATGTATGTGACTACTGGTACAAGACCCGATCTAGCGTATACCATTTCTTCCCTCTCACCATTTTCTGCTTGCCCTACCGAACAACACCTCAAGGGCGTTAAACACATCCTTCAATACGTTAACAGAACCAAGCACATTGGACTCTTCTACCGATACAATGCGACAAACGCTATCGATACCTATGTTGACACAGACTTCGCCGTTTGCCTCGATACCCACCATGCTTTTTCGGGATACCTCGTACTTCTTAACCGTGCAGGCATCTCATGGCCCTCCAAGAAACAAGCCTTAGTCACATCATCAACAACCGAAGCTGAATACGTCCCAATGTCACTTGCTGTAAGACAAATCCAATGGTTCCGAAAAGGTCTCAACGATATTCGTCTCGACTGACCGCTCGCTTTACATGCAGATAAAACTGGCGCAAACTTTCTTGTGAGAAACCATTAGCTAAATGATCGAACGAAACACATCGATATACACTACCACAAAATACGGGAAGAAATTGATAACTACTGGTTCACGCTCCTGAAGGTTGCCTCCTCAGATAACCTTTCCGACATCTGAACCAAAATCTTAGGGAAACCGGCACAGGAATGATTCATGGGACTTTTGGGCTGTAGATAATGAGCGGAAGTGTTGAATTTTCTAATTGACTTGATATGTATATTCTCCTTGATAATATCGTATATTCCTCTACTTAGCTTTATTCCTAGACACGGATATTACTACAGCGGAGTATGTAACCGGAACTGAAGTTCAGTCGGTTCGGTTCCAGGATTTGTTTTATGTTATCTTTTTCTTGTGGTTTCGAGTATCCTTTAATACTCAGTTTGTTTTGTTTGTGGTTTCCAGTATCCTTTGATACTCAGTTTGTTTTACTTATGGCTTCGAGTATCCTTTGATACTCAGTTTGTGTTATTTGTGGTTTCGAGTATCCTTTCATACTCAGTTTGTTTTACTTATGGTTGCGAGTATCCTCTGATAGTCAGTTTGTTTTACGTGTGGTTTCGAGTATCCTTTAATACTCAATTGATTTTATGGTTTGTTTAAGGATGATTTGGAAATCCGTTCATGCAGGACGTGGAACAAGTTCGTATTTAAAGACTGCTGATTTCCTCAGAGGAACGGCAGACTTCGACGGACAGAGTATTTCTAATATACTTGGTTGAATGGTTACCTCTTCAAAGTTCCTATTCTGTATATCTTTCTCTCGAAGCCTGCCTTAGTGCAGTACGCCCATAGGATGTAGATCAACTTGTGCGCTACTCCTATTGTACCCGAAAGCGTGATTAGTCCCCCGGTGCCAACACGTCACATTTCTTTAACGTCAGCAAGTGGTTAGAAACTTGTATGCCAGATCTCGGATCGACAGGCACAACCTAGCGAAGCTACCACGAAGGCGGAGGAGCCAATAGTGGCCCGCCTACCCCACCTACACAATAGACTCTCTCACAATGCACAGTGGGAGACAGGTCCCCAGAGAAGGGCAAACCAAGCCCAAGAGACCAGGCCAAGCGAAAGCCCCAAAGGACGGATTTGCAATCGACGATCCAGGAAGACAGCTAGCAAGAGATCAGGCAGCTCAGGATTTCAAAGGATCTAAAGAAGAGGTCAGCCAACAAAGCCTATCCACGCCGGGAGGCTTTCCAGTTACCCGGGGAAAGGGAAAACAACCCGGAACTAGCGGAAGTTCATCAAGACCACCTACAGAAGGTACAGGTGCGGCACCTGGTCCAGAAGTCAACGGTAGCAGCAGCAGCAGCGACAGTGAAGGCAGCATGACAAGCTCAGCAAGAGAGCCACCTGGAGGTCCTCCAGGACTACCAGACCCTCCCGCAAGAGCACATGGAGTTGGTGGCATACCCCTCAACCCCCCCAAGATCAAACTCCCCTTGCCTGCGAATTTCTCAGGAAAAGGCAAGGAGCTGAAACCGGAAGCTTTCCAGCGATGGGAAACAGCAGTGCACCAATACCTAAGACTACATGGCATCAACATTGAGGAACACAACACGGGAATGTATATCGGAGCCTTCTGTGAAAGCAGGGCCCTCAATGCATACCAGCAGTCCATGGACGCATACGGCGAAGGAGCCAGAGCAACAAGGGTACTAGAAGCCCTAAAGGAATGATTCCAGTCATCCCGCAATAGCGAAGAGATATTCAGAGCCTTCAACAGCATCAGCCTGACCCACAGCGGAAAAACCGAATGAATAACCAAGATAGCAACAGAGCTCCTGCTCTATGCAAAGCATATGCCCCCAGCGCTTTATCAGCCGACATGCAGAAGCGCCGATTCTATGACGCTTTGCACCCCCTACTACGAAGAGAAGTGGAACCGATGGAAGAGGATGATGATGACATCCATGATATCATAAAGAAAGCAGAGCGGAAGGATGAAATCTTGCATGAAAGCAATGCCTAAGGCACCAGATGCTCACCACCACCGTGAAGAGAACGGCAAGACCATGCACCAGGTCTATCAAGGACCAAGAAGCCGAAGTTTCAGAAACATATGAAGCAATCCACTAAGGAGAAACGAAGAGAAACGGGTGAATGTTTCGAATGTGGGAAGACCGGACATTTGGCCCGAGATTGGCCAACAAAGAAAGGAAAAGGCAAGGCGATAAAGAAGGAACCTACAGCAAATTACATCGTGTCGGATGAATACGAGGATGTGCAAATCAACACCATGGAAGCACAGTGCTTCCTGGTCCAGCCAAGACCCGGGAAGAAGCCCCACCGAGCACTAGAAGGAACCATCCAAATTAATGGACACCGGGCTCGAGTCCTTTTTGATACAGGACCTATCGGTACAGACATGATCCGCAACACCTTTGCGGCTACCCATGGACTTAAAACTGAAGCCCTCCAACACCCGATCCCAGTTGCCATGGTAGTAGAAGGATCCGGCTCTACTAGCCATAAGACCACAAATGTCTCAATCCAGCTAGGATCAGTTAAGTTCCTAGAACACAAAATCCTACTTGGAAATGTAGCTAAGTTCGGTGCCCTTATCAGAATGCCATTCCTCACCTGGCATAATGTAGTCATTAAATGTGGCGAGTCGCTCATAGAGTTCCCAGACAAAAAGGTCCAGGTATCCTGTACCCCTAGCAGTGGAGAATACCGAGCAGCAGTATGCGAATCAGTGGTCCATGAACTACTGGACGAGGTTGCGGATGTTTTTCCTGACAAGATTCCAGAAAAGCTACCTCCCATACCCGCAGTGAACCACCACATCACCTTTAAAGACCTGAACAACCTTAGGAATCAACCCACCTAGTCGATTCCCGACGCCTACAAAGACTAACTATGGGACTGGATCAATGAAATGATGAGAAGAGGAGTAATTTACAGAAACCAGGGGCCTGGTACAGTGCCTATGTTTGTCCAACTGAAGACAGACGGAAAGCGAGTCAGACCATTGGTAGACCTCAAGCTCCGAAACAGGAACACAGTGATAGACAGTTCTTCAATTCCGAATCAAACCGAGATCCTGGAAGCAGTTGGCCATGCAAAATACCGCAGCAAGATAGACTTGAGCGACGCTTATTTCCAAACAAGGGTGGAGAAGGAAAGCAAATCAAAAAACTCATTCAAGACACCATTCAGAACTTTCATCAGCAGAGTCATACTGCAAGGAGACGCTAATGTGCCTGCCACCTTCATGCGCATTATGGAAAACCTGTTTAGCAAGTACCTACACCACTTTTTGTGGGTCTTCATTGATGACATCCTAATTTACTCGAATACCGAAGAAGAGCATGAGCAGCACATTCGGATGGTGTGTGAGAAATTACGACAAGAAAAATTCTATGTGAGCAGGAAAAAGACAACCCTCTTTGCAGACAGGCTCAAAATCCTAGAACATGTAATCGATAATCAAGGAATTCACGCTGCCCCAGGAAAAATAGAATCTATTGCAAACTAGACTACACCACGGACACAGAAGGAGCTACAGCGATTCCTTATATTAGTCAATTATATCGCATGTTTCCTCCCACACCATACTACAATAATGGGGCCCCTCACGGATTGAATGGAAAAGGGTGAGTTCGATTGGACACACACATGACTAGGCATTCAGAAATGTGAAGAAACTAATTAAGGAAGCGGAAGTAACCTGACCAGTAGACTACTCTAAAAGGGAACCTATTTGGGTGATCACTGGTGCATTAGATGTCGGAGTTGGCGCCTGGGTGGGCCACAGGTTATCACATGAAACAGCTCGACCGGCAGCACTCCATAGCAGGAAATTCAGCGATTCTCAAATGAACTATAGAACAACTGACAAGGAAGCCCTTGCGATTATCGATGCGCTAAATGCTTTCAACCACCTCCTGATGGGAAACCAGTTCACAATAGTAACTGACCACCAACCCCTTACCAACCTCAAGACAGAGAAGATACCGGGATGCAGGAGCACACTCTGGATCAGCGAAATCAGCAAATATGATGCTAAGATCAGTTACATACCAGGGCGAACTAACTATTTAGCTGACGCCCTCTCCCGCATTTATCATCCTCCGTGTCCGCTACACCTCCGGCGATTGAAAACTCAACACCATGGTTACTATCGTGGCTTTCATCGTCTAGCACCACCACCCCCCCCCCATCTCCCTCCATCTAGCCTCGGCTACAGGAGATGGGCTCGCTTCCCCTCTCCCTTGAGGTCCTGATTTATTTCTTGATTCTCTCGGTTCCATCCCTGGTTGGGGTCTTTCATCTTCGTGATGTTCCTCTCCTTCCTACCCCACCTCGCTTAGGCGTTGGCACGGTCGGCAACCCCTTTTCCACCAACGGCAGACAGCCAGGACTACAGTTGCAGTAGGAGAGAACAGATTTCAGGCTTCAGTCGATCTCTCCATTTTCTTGCTTCCCTAAGAGGCTGCCTAGTCGGACACGAACGCGATTACCGATAGCTGTTGCTCACGGACTTGGTTCTACCCCTCCTCTGCTCTTTGGGGCCTCTTTGGCTGGCAGGTGGTGGGATCCCTTCCACTACAGTGACGCTATCTCTCCCAGAACAAGGGACTACATGAGAGATACGGTAAAACACCTGCTTCGCTTAGGGCTCCTCTCCACAGTCGGATCGGCTGGTACCCTACTACCACCTCCTCTCAAGCTGGCACCTTACTGCCACAATCGTCGAATGTCCCAGTGGACACACGGTCGCTGGCACGCCTGCCACACACCTCCTCTCCGTTCTTCTCGGTCGCCGCCTTGGGGGTGGTTTCCCTTATACCCTCTGCGCCCGGGGCTTCCGCTCCCTCCTCCTGGCCCTCGTCATATGGCCTAGGGGTTCCTATGATGGATTTGAGTTGTGGCCATTGGCCTCTAGTGGGTTCGGTTTGGGTTTCTGCCTTTAGGTGTTTCGCTCTTGGGGTTGGGCAAGTTCTTGGTTGACTGTCAGGTAGTTAGCTTTCGTTTGTCGCTCAGCGGTGGGGGTTATTTGGTCGTAGTTTACGGGAAGGATTTCGGACGGGAGTAGTTTTTTCTACCCCAGCGGGTTTTTTTAGCTCTGTCGTTCGGCCTGGTCCGGGGGGGGGCGGTTTTTTAGGCGTCATAGCTAGCGCTGCATATGCCTTTTTGTCCCATAAACAAATAATAAAACGAGTCAAACAAAAAAAAAAAAAAGAGGAAAAACCTCTCCCGCATTTATGAGAACCAAGAAGTCGAGAACCCACCCTATGTCCAAGACCACACCAGATCTGAGGACGACCAATCTGACTCTAGCACATTCGAGCAAGAACTCAATACCATGGAGTCAACGAAACCTATCTGCCCTACTCCTACTCCTCCTCTGGACTCCTGTACAGAGTATTATGCTGAAGGACGAGACAGCCCTGGTGACATAGTAGCCGGAATTGACTGGGGCGACACCTGCATCCTCCGGCGGACCCCCTCGCCGGACCAAAAGCATGCAATGCAGCGATCCATTATTCTCAATGCTACTGCGATCATTGTCCTTACCACCAAACCGAGATTAAGTTTGTCAACAACCACCCCAAACCCCGAAGCCAAACCAGCAAGCAATCGGGATCCACCAACTACGGCTTAGCTTGGGATGAAGAGCAGACAAAGGATATCCTAAACCTTGCAGATGAGCCATCCCCACTGCCGACTACCTTGCTTGAACCAGAAGCACAGGCACCTATTGACATCCAACACTTAGAAGCAACTGCAAACCTCTACCGTCCACCCACCGAATACCCATCAAGCCCACCCCCGGTGGCCAGGCCCCTCTATAGTGACGCACTTGGCTGTTACAACACCGAAACCCTCATCTCTGTCATGCTCCCTACCCATGATGATTTCCGCCACGATCTATACCAATCCTTCGATGAAGAGAACTTAGGACAGGATGAGGATGAGGGACCTAGCCATGGAGAGCTCAGAGAGGAAGAGAGGGATGTGCGGTCAGCTAAGGATGACCTGAAGGGAACCTTTTGAGCCCAGATGGTCAAGGCCTACCACTGCGACCCCCTCTACCACAAAGTTCTTAGCAGCGGAAAGACTGGAGACGTTAAACTCTACGAAATCCCGGATGGAATGATATAGGCCCCTACCCGATATGTCAACAAAGCCCTTTACATTCCTGATGCACAGCTAGTGAATAGAAAGACGCTTCGGGAATACCTCATCAGCGAAATCCATGACAAAGGCCATGCTAGCGCTGACCGGAACCTGCACTATGCTTCCGAATACCTATACTGGCCGGAAATGCGTGATGATTTCAACCACTATGCGAAGACCTGTGAAGAATGCCAAAGGAATAAGGAAGCAACTACCCTCCCAGACGGATATGCCCGGACATTGAAGCTACCTGCTGATGTGTTTGAATCATATGCCATAGATTTCGCAGGACCCTTTAACAAATCGGGTGGATATGACACTATCCTGCTAGCCCTAGACTGCTTCTCTGGATTTACATAGCTCATACTCACTCTTGCATCTTCCACAGCCCAAGATACATGGGACCTTCTGCGATAAAATGTCTTTACCCCTCATGGCCACCCTCTCTCTGTCGTTACCGATGCAGACCCGAAGTTCACATCTAAGTTCTGAAGACAAACTTTAACCTCGATGGGAATAGAACACATCCTAGCCACGCCGGTCCACCACCAAATGAATGGCCAAGTAGAAGGAAAGATCAGTGAAGTCAAGACAGGCCTCTGGAACATCATTAACAAGCGACAAAACAACTGGGAACCAGCCCTTCCAGAAGCAGCAGCATACATCAATGCAATGTACTCGAGTACTATTGACACAGCCCCTTACAAAGCAACATATGGACGAAACTACCCCCTCTTGCCCTACACCTTGTTCAAGGACTCTGCAGTACCAGCCTCTGACAACCACCTCAACCAACACGAAGCCCTCAGAAACGATGCCTATCAGGCACTAAGAAGCGCCTGATTCCGAAATACAACCAAAGCACAAAACAAGCGCAGACTCCATCATGCCATCCCCCCCGGTGCCATGGTCATGGTACATGGAAACCAGTTCAGTCCTGAGACCGGCAGAAGCAAGAAACTCCAACCCCGCTGGCGAGGACCATTCAAAGTACTGGAATTCGACAGCAATACCGAGAATTACACCATCAAACTAGAACGACAAATGTACCGACATGGCAAGGCAGTAGTTCATTCAACGACAGTTAAGAGATAGCACCCAAATGACCATAGCAGATTCCTGGGACGCAGCCATTCCTGACCAGCCCCGCTACTTATCCACAACCAGGAGGAATGGGAAGTGGAAGAGATACTTGACCACAGAAAGTGCTATGGAACCAATCAGTTCCTGATGAAATGGAAAGCCTATCCAGACTCCGCGAATAGCTGGGAGCCAGTGGAAGGAATTGAGAATGCGATGACCCTTGTGCATGAGTGGTGGAAAGCCAACATGCCCGGAGAACGACTACCCCCCACTCTTAATCACATAACGATCGCTTGGTCACCTACCTTACCTACCAGACAACGAATATGCAAAGACTCCCCTACTAGACCAGATTTCTGGGCTCCCTATGACGCAAACGAGTTTGAAAGCAGCAGTGACGAGGAGCAAACAATGGCAGATGTTATAGATACCTTTGTCTAACGGCACACTCCCTATCCGAATACCTTAAAGATGGAAAACTAGGAGGAACTAAATCTGCGGCTACGCCATCCGCTTATGGGACTGTTGGTGGACCCCGGTGCTATCCTACTGGAAAACTACTTTGATACCCTCTTGGTTGATTACTCCCCGAATTGCGGAGAGCTACTAGTGGAAGTATGGGAAAGAGCGGCAGGTATCCGCGATTACTGTGACTTTCATTTCCTTTATTCAAATTGTTTTTTGCAATTTCAGACATGTGTATTTTGTATTGGCGATGGAGATTGGACGCGAGCTAATGAGGAATATGGCAAAGATTTTTATGAGGATTTTGATTTTCGAGACTATTGATTTGTTTAGGTAAACAGATATTTTGTTTTGGAGAATGTAACCAGAACTGGAGTTCAGTCCGTTCAGTTCTAGGATTTGTTTTATGTTTTGTTTTACTTGTAGTTTCGAGTATTCTTTGATACTCAGTTTCTTTTATTTGTGGTTTCGAGTATCCTTTGATACTCACTTTGTTTTACTTATGGTTTCGAGTATTCTTTGATACTCAGTTTGTTTTATTCGTGGTTTCGAGTATCCTTTGATACTCAGTTTGTTTTATGGTTTGTTTAAGGATGATTTGGAAATCCGTCCATGCAGGACATGGACGAAGTTTGTATTTAAAGACCACTGATTTCCTCAGAGGAACGGCAGACTTCGACGGACAGAGTATTTCTGATATACTTGGTTGAACGGTTACCTCTTCAAAGTCACTATTCTTTATATCTTTCTCTCGGAGCCTCCCTTAGCGCAGTACGCCCATAGGTTGTAGATGAACTTGTGTGCTACTCCTATTGTACCCGGAAGCGTGATTAGCACCCCAGTGCGAACACGTTACAGAGTATGTATTATGTATATTTCATTTGATACTTCATGATACAATTAGGGGATTCATGACGTGCTTTTCTTATCTGGTGTTCGTGTTTATTTCTTATATTTTATGCATCATCATGGACGGTCATCTGTCATTTGATTTACAATTATCTTTTAATCATCTGTTCACACCACTTCAGATTTACGTATGTTTTATAGGATTTCCTTGGCAGTTCTTTAGGGTCGAACACGTTCGCACTCATGTTTTTCCTACTTATGTTACAGTCAAACACGTCGATACTTATGTTTTTCCCTTATATTTCCTCTTAGTTATGCGAAGGATATGCACCAGTATAAATAGGGGTTACCACCCATCTCGCTTAAGAGACTTAAGGACAAGAACTTCTACCAACCTACCTTCATACAAAAACCCTCCTCGCTTAGCGTGCCTGCGAGATACTCTTTCTATCGTACCGTATTTTCGTACACAGTTATTAAGATAGTGCCATACCATACACATTTAAACAGCCTGTACTGTTGAGTTCGCATGATGGGCAATTTCAGGATCTTGGATTTCTCATATTAGTAGTTTTATTTACTCGAAATTATTGTAATAGATTTCTACAATGATTCTAGTCTAAATTCTAGTCACTAACACAATGATGTGAAGAATAGCTTTGATGTACAAGATTTCCATACTGCTTGGATCCATAAACTATGTTAGATCTATAGCCTTCTATGATTCGTACTGTTTGGGTCCAGTATTTCCAAATTAATTTCGTTGATACACTAGCAACTTAAAGCGCCTCTGGCACCAAATAATTGAGAGATTTATAGGAAAAGAAACGAAATTGGACTCTGAAATGCGATATGACAATAATATCATCCAGAGGTGACTACTTCAACATGATTTTATAAACTTTATATCAGCCAAAAGCAAATTACTGCAATTTATACCCCTTAACCTAATTACATAAGGCATCACATTTTGCAACGCCAGTGGTACACGTTTTACATGCATTACACCATACCTCATCTATTGCAAGGGGTATCCGTAAGGCACCAGGGAACAAGCTGACGCCGTCAATGGGCTCCAGGCCTTGCAACGGTTCTACGAATGCTACCCCCAGAAGCCAGGACCCTTACCTGAGTAACGTGCCTCAACGGACTTCGGCATCGGAGAGGGGGGCTAGTGTCACGGCCACCCAGCCAGGTATAGAGAAGGGACATCGGGCTTTTGGTTGCATTTATTGGTTGCAGTTTTCTTTGGTTGCTTAGAAGGATTTCCTTTGTATCATGATTGGGATCGGTTACCGCGCAACGGAACCTGGCGGAACATGATGGAAGGATAGTGGCTGCGCGCGATGCCAAGGACTTTCCTTTGTATTACTGATCATGGAGGATTTCCTATCTATATAAGGGGGTGTGCCCCTTTATATTTTATGTTCTTTATGCAATCTGGTAATCTCCTTTGGACACCTATACCTAGGAATTACACTCTCTTCTATCTTGCGTCCGCGCGAACTCTGGAACCCTGACCCTGAACCCCCGAACCTCATACTACTCGCTTCGGTTCTACCTCTGCACCCTTGACTCGCCTCCAGACTCTTGCTTGACCTTATCATGGTGTGCCTTGCACTACCCGACTCCCAGACGCTGTCCGTTACAGTTATTGAATACCATCAGGTATCTGTAATTGCCTAACTACCAATGGTCTTTTACAGCTCATATCTTAGAGATACTAGTCCAAGACAGTTACACTGTTATGATACTAAAGTATATATATTTCGTTTAAGTTTATGCCCATCAAGAAAAATCAACTATTTACTACTTCAATTTACCTTTGTGAGTAAGTGAATCAAGCAATTCTCACTTGAACCCAGCCCTGAATTGTCATTCTCATAACCCTATTAGAATAACTGATCAGGCCAAGTATGCTTGCTACCCACTACTGGCTCATAATACTTATACATGATAAAAATAGAACCTATAGTTTGGGTACTAACTGACCATTCCACATTTGATACCGGATGAACTTGAGGATTCACATATGAGATGGCATATTGTTCTAGTACTTGTTGCTCACGGTCTATAAGAAATCCTGAGGTCCAAGCAGTGCAAGCTCAAACCACCTTCTTTTAGGTTGATACCTACATCACTCCTTATATTCCACTAACCTGTTAACAATTATCATATTCATCTTCCTTTCAACAGTTCAATACTAGTATTATGTCTAATTTGCTCCAATTTCAATCCTGCCAGAAAATCCCTCTCCTTTTTTACTTTTAAAGTTCTGTTTACCATGTGCCAATTGAGAAATATTACGAAAGCTGAAAATGCATGACATTTGACAAAATGTAATTTTTTTTTTTCCCACTGCAACAGCTGTTTAGCATATACTATAGATTTTCCAGACAAATAGTGTGTTGTGGCTGTTAGTAGTTAGTGCTGGAATTATCCTCATGCTTGGTAGGGCTTTGGGTGACTCAAAGATCAGGATTTCCGGAATTGAATTTCCCCGCCTGCTGTTAGTAGGAAATACATTTAGTAGTTCCTTCCTTACCACCCTCCTCTCTACGATGCTCACCGTGGCTCGTCCTAGGTCTCAACCCTCATGTTCCACTCAATCTTGTTTAACTCCCCAATGCTGTTTTTCTTTTTCTTTTTTTCAGACAAGGTTTGTCAACAAGAAAGATTCTACCGATCAGCCTCTTTCTAGCCTTTTATCCTATTGTAATCTAGTCAGAAACAAACAGTAATTTGAAACTATTGCCGGAAAGCTCAATTTTTCTGACATGCTTAAACAAACTTTGCGCTAGGTTGAACTTATGGCTGTGACATTTGGCACCACCAATATTGGCAGGGGTTTTCCAGTTGACAGTCAAATGGTATTTGGGGGATAAATTACGGGTGGGGTCTAAATTAAGATAATATCTAATCCCACGCTCCTCTCTAGAGAAGGTTCAGACAGGTAACCGATGGATAAGGAGGCGAAATGGGAAAGGGTCCTACTTCATGAGCCCGGTATACGAGTGGATCATATCCCAGCGCTTCATACAGCCTAAGCCAAGTATGATATCCTGGCGGCTCACGGGGGCGCCTCACTCAAAAAATACCAATTCACACAACAACAGGTTATTCCTTTCCTCCTCCCGCATGATACCACTTGCTACTTGGCTTAATGTGCAGGCAAACTAGAGAGTTTGAATTATGGAGTCCCGGTAGTGTGGTCAGGTGGCACTGGTGGTAAGCCGGCCAAGTAGAGTACTACACAAGAGAGAGATTCCGCAGGGGGATCCCTGGCCATGCATAGTTCATAAAAATGGGGGGGGGAAATATGGGGCATAATGGGTTCATTCAGGCTAAGCGCTCTCAAGCAATTGTATCTCTACCGTGACTGGTTTGTTAACATAAGATTGTGCTCTGTATTGTAAATCACCGGTATACTACGTGATAGCCGGAATTATCGCCAAGACTCTGGGTATGCCTATAGCCTTCAAAGCTCGATTTCCTATTTGTAATGCTTACGATATTTCAATTAGTAAATAGGATGGAAGGTTCTGGAGGTTCATTGATTTCTGGGTACCATATGGGATGTTTAGCCGGAGAGGGGTTATAGCAAGTGTTTTAATGGAGGAACAAGACTGGTTGTTAAAATGTGGGGTAAAAAGAAGCTATCCAAGCTCAGAGAAGGTCTCAGAAGCGCGGTATGGAGGTGGTCCAGCGGTATAAAGGGAGGATGGGATTGCAAGGGAAAGGAAAGAGGAGTGTGGCAGACAACAGCAACAAACGCAGGATCCGAGTAATCTACACTGGTCAGATACAGAAGGTTTCCTTGAGGCGGACGTGAACGATTCTATAGAAAATACAAAACTCTGCTCCCTCAAGGGAGGATGGGATTCTCCAACGGACAACTGGCATAGTGGGGTCGTTTGGAGGGATTGAAGGTCTAAAAGCGCTAAATCTGCTGGGGAGCGGTGGAGGTAGTAGACTGGCGGTGATTGTTGGCACACGGGTGGTAATAGGGATCGTAAGAGATTTAGACTATGTTGGAATGAGAGTGTATTGAGGTTCTTAATGTTTTTACGTCGCCGGAGGTGTCCTATATATACACTGCCTCGACTTTTCCCAGTCTCCACTTCTGATCTTGTTCCAACTCGTCCAGGCCATTCCCTTCCAACTTCTTCTGATACAGTTTTCACCGTTCCACTCGGTCAAGGCCTCTAGCCTTCTATCCATCCCAGTATCTCCGACAGTCCTAACACTCATAGAGTTTCTTCTGTGTTTCCTAATCATCATAGTGCGACATCTTCCAGTCACAGCCCCAATAAACCTTAATCTCATACAAGCCATCGTCTCACTATCCTTATGGCTGAAACCCTTCAAACACTCTCGCTATACTTCTAAACAATACAGGCTTCACAAATCTCTGGCAATCTCCAAACAAACTAATGCACCTCCAACTAGGTTTTCCGAAACCGCAACCCAGATGATCGCGGTAACCTATTTTCATTGGGAACCTTCGTGAATTTCAACAGATCGGAGGGTATTACCTGCTCCTGTGAGCACAGCGATCCTGGTAAATATTCCCACCCGTGTGCCCTAAGCGGGGACACATGATGTCGCGAGGGTTGATTGAGTTAATGTTATGGAGATTTCTTTGGCTTGATGTTACCAAGACCGCCGCGCTATCATCATAGGAGATTATAGTCGGAAGGGCGTTTTCATATTATAGCAAAGTTTGGGTATTATTAGCGAAGAGTAGTGAGGTGGCAGTTTCCATCACTTGCCCTGTGGTTGACACATGCCCGACATTAGTTTCACAACAGTACGCCAACGGTGATTGGATCTAGTGAATATCTGGGGTGGTGACTAACCCTAACCCCACTTCGCCACAGGTCTGGGGGAATCTACAAGCCAACACCACCACCCTCTATCAGTCTACACACTCTGCTACATTCTGACCCATAAATAATGGAAAAATGTCGCAACATCCGAGATTCCCGACCAGCGCCCGCCATAACCCCAATCCCTCGGGCTTGGGTAAAACAAATCTTAGTCACACCCCCTGCCCGACTGATAGTACTAGCCCTCCGAACGTTAACTACACTGCCAATACAAAGTGCAGCCCTAGCTTTTCGGGTGACGTTGGCTCGCCAATGGCGTGGCACAAACCCCATGGGCTTCGGGGAAAATACGCAAGGGGATGGCACAGCGGTTTGTTGGGGCAGAAGACATCAACCCCGATAGTCGTGAATACTACGGGCGGGCACTAATCTCATCGGCTGCCATAAATTGACACAAAGCAGTACTGAAGCTGCTGCTGGTGTGGGAAGATGTCACCCTTGATAGGCCGGATGAAGACGCAATAGCACCGCTCTTGTAGGCTGCTGAGAATCGACATGAGGCAGCCATGAAGCTGTTACTAGCACGGAAAGAGGTCGAGCCTGAGAGCTCAGAGAAAAATAACAAGTCACCAATCTCGCCGGCGGCCGGGAAAGACATGGCGCAGCACTGAACCTGCTACTGGGATGGGAGGTCTCAAGCCTGATTGGCAAGATAGGTTGGGACGAGCGCCAGTGATGTCCGCTGAGAATGGACATAAGATGGTAGTGGAGCAGTTTTTAGAATATGAAGGCGTCAGCCAAGATAAGCCATACTGTTACGGGCGAACACCAATTTCGCTAGCCGCTGAGGGCAGCCACGAGGCAGTGGTGAAGCTGCTGCTGGGACATGAGCGTCAACCCTGGAAGGCAAGGCTAGTTGTACCGATACACAATCTAGCAGGCTGCCCGGAACAGACCCGAGGCAGTTGTGAGGCTGCTGTTATTCAAGTGCGGTAAGCGTCAATCCTCGCATGCCGCTTATGTTCCCTCTCGCGATTCTCCACAGAGTGACTAGGGCCCTGGAAGGTTAGCCAACAAGTCTGAAGCCCTACCCGGACCTCCAATTGGCCCCTAAGAGATTTACCGCCTCGTTGCTCATTTCAAGCACTAAGCTCCCCAGTGTGCCTGGCGGAACCCCGACATATACCCTGGTGCCCCACCGACTTCCTTAGGCTCCGGTCAGCCACTTTGGCCGCCCTATACCTCCCGATTCATAAAACCCTCTCCTCTGGCAGCCCCGCTAGTGTCATATTGCCCTCGTCATTTGTGGTGGAAATTCGCTTCAGAATTTATTGTACCACTCACGCGCCAAGTTGTTCGGAATTTGCCATACTCCCTGGAGTTCTCTCTCTCTCACACTTGGCTCAAACTTGGTATAATGTAAGCAAAAGCGGTGCATTGTGCTCCCACGTTGGAGTTACAGTGAAAGGTTTTGACTAATTTTCCAGTGCATCTTCTTCCTTTGTCGCGGTTTTCTGGTTGCTTTAGGTTTTCCACCCTCTCCACTGCATTCCCGGTTCCAGCACACATCTTTATTTTTTTATTTTTATTTTTTATTTTTCATTTCCTCAACCTCCAATCTCAGCTAACTAAACAGAAGTTAGTAAAGATGTGTGTTAGATGCTACGTGACCTCTACACAGTGTGTATGGCAGAACCAAAAGAACCTGTGCCATTTGTATTGAAAATCACCGGGGATCATTCGATCTCCCTCCACTCACGGTCAATGGACAAATATTGTTTCCTACCTATTTCTATTTGTCGCACCTTTGTCCATTTATTTTTCTCTATTTGTCATTGATTTCTGATCCATCAAGGGAATGGGTATACCTTGCATAAAACACTCTATATTGGTGGAGCCATGCGATATAAGAAATAGTTGCATACAGCAACGGAGCAGGAAGGTTGATATCAGGTATGAGCCTAGGTACCGGAACTCCGGAGTTGGCTGGAACCTACCAGAGGGATTCCAGGAGGATCTCAGGGTGTTTGGCATTTCCGTCGTTTTTTTCTTTCTCGCAGAGGCTGGAACACTGTACCTGGAGGGTGGATGATTTGTCTATATAAAGTGCTTCCTTCTTCCGTAGATAAAAAAGACAAGCAACAGAGATACAGTGCACTCGGATCTAAAACTACATATCCCATATTCTTCTTTTTTCCACTCCTGTCTTCAGTCTTCACAATCACCAGGAATTTTACAATAATTTGTGGTAATCGGCATTGGGAATTGTTTCACGTGCAATATTCAAATCGCCGCAACCAAAGCGGGCCCAGGAATCTTAATATGATTGGGGGACCAAGCACTAGATGGAGGTATTTGCCTCTATTCGGGTTGTCTAGATGGACCCATGCAGGTACTCGCGCTCAGGGAATGATTCTAGACACCTTGCTCTCAATCAAATCCCATGATAAAAAACAAAAGTTATCTTTTGGGATCCACTAGATCTCACCTTTGCCACCACAATAAAAGAATTCGATAGTTCCTCATCCAATAGCGCCATTGGTGCCTATTTCCTAAGCAACACAGGCATAAAAGGATGCACATGGAGAGCAGTGGGATAAATTTAGAGTGATTCTTCGAATAGGACTACACACTCCAGTCAGGATTGCTAGACTATATGCGGTAAGTAAGGGCCTGGAATACTCCTTGATCGCTTCAACAGGCTCAAAGATCATAATTCAAAGTAGTGTATATCACCAAGATTGTAGAAATCCTAGCAATAGCCATCCTTTGGTATTGTGGGTCCACCTTTTTTAAGCATTCCAGTAACTAATGTCTATGATTTTAGCCCAATCGATAAGAATAAATTGGGCTAAAAGTGGCCTCCAACAATGATTGGGGAGTATGACAAGCTAACCCGCGTCTTACATTATATCCAAGATTGGTAGAGAAAGGGAGTGCCAGGCCATTATCCAACTAGATGCTTAAGATATTTGCGTAAAATGAGTTAAGTCCCTGGAGGATGAAACGAGAGCCGGGAGCCGAGTTTGAAAGTTTACCGTTGGCGTTCTGGTAAAGTAGCCAGTCTAGACTTCCGTAGGAAACGCTCAGGGAGGCTGCTATGCTGATTACCACCCCAGAATAGCTTCACAACCTCTGCATATCCATTTGCGGTGGCCCGTGAGATTGGGGTACCGTTGTAGTGGTTCCCCATTCACGGAGTATATGAGCGTAGGTGGGTAACATTGATGTCCCCGCAGCACCGAAGGACACAAACGAGATTCTATGCCCTATTGTGTCTCCCTTATCAATGTCGATGTATAAGGTAGGAAACAAATTGGAACACACAAGGTATGGTGGCTTTCATGGAACTAAGAATATTTAAGGAATTATATGGGCGGTGTTGGAGTCTTGCCAACCCAAGGTTATGGTTTGATACTCCGGGCCCTGGTTGGATTTAGAATCGCAGGCGGGAAGGGATGGCAGCGTTGTCCAACTTACCAATAGATCAAAAGTGCCGCAGATGCTGGGGCGGGGGGGGGGCCGAGCTGGTTTATTCAAGGGTATCAATGAGGGCCCGAGTTCACAACCCAGCATCTTATAACCTCTGGTAGGGATAGTGGAAATTATCTTTTCTTCTCCATGGGCTCATCCGCTGACTGACCCGGCATGATAAAGGGTGGTCAAGATCAAGGCTGGCGAATGGGCCAGGCTGTTTGGGCCGGGCCGGGTGGAGGGTGGAGATCGGGTTTCGTCGGGAGGGTTGGTCGGGAGGCCGGGAATTTGGGCCAGGTTGGGTTGTGTAGGTGGCGACCCAAAATATCACTGAGAAAGCCCAAAATGATTGTCACTTATATTTATCAAGTCCCGTGATATCACTCATATCTTCTGATTTTAAACAAAGTCCTGTGAATCCCAGCACTTGCGGAATCAAATTTCTCTGTTCAAAATCAATTGTAGTAGGTTTTGCCGCATTGATAGCATACCGGCAATTCCTGCGGAGCGGGAATGAATATTCTCAGACACCAAATAAGCAATTAGTGATTTGCGACATTCCCGTGGTTTGGCTACAATTCATGTACTTCAAGGTTTCTGAAGCTGGCAATGACCGGCCAGAGTAGGGGAGAATCTCCGGAAGTGTTTAAGAAACCCATATCCGCGAATAATTCTTCCTTTTTAAGCTCTTTTCTAGATATTTCTTGTGTCCCTTGGTTCTCTAACTCTCATACCACTCTTAGCACCTACTTTGCCTAGAATCAGTGCAGCTTTGACGGTCGCAAGTACTGAAGGTAAAATATTTGACCCCTTTAAATAGAATTGGATTAATCCGTGCTCTCGAATAGTTTGGACTTTCTGGGTGACCTGGGGTTTGTTTGGGTCGGGTCGTATTCGGGTCGGGCCAGCCGAAACTGGGGCCACGTTTGGGTTGGGCTTAAGAACTTGCGGCCCGGGCCGGCCCATTGCGAGGCTTGGTTAAGATGGGAATTATTGACGAAAGATTTTTAGGTTAAGATATCCAAGAGTCCCACCATGACTGTCTGTTCTACCACTACAAAATCAGAGCAGGGAGGGTATGTAAAATGAAGCTGGGGCAACAATGGCCTGAGGAGGTGGAGTGGCTGTTACCATCACCTGTATCATACCATGGTTGCCACAGGAGGGGCATTGGTTTCAACGACACTGGTTGGACAAAGTACCTATTCAGGCTACTGCCCTCATGGTTATAGAAGATATAGGGCTAAAAGAGAGAGACAAAAGTGAGGCTCAGGGGGCATGTATTTATCTTTAGATGGCCGGGATCATAGATAGGCGGTCCATCAAGCCACTCACTCTGGTTCCCACCCCCCAGCTATCAGCCCATCCTGTACGGAATCCAGACAAGTAAAGCACAAAACGATGTCTGCAGGCCCGAGCGCTATCTCCGCTTTCCCTGGCAATCCTGATTCCGTGGTATGTAATAACAGCTCCCCTGAAACCTGAGTTAAAATTGATAAGATTCAGAGCGGTAACAGCAACTGTGCTGGCACAAATAACACCCCCCGCAACATCCGCGATGAAATTACCGTCGCTCCCGGTTGGGTGCCGATCGTGCCGGTTGTTGTGAACGTGCACGGGGTAGCTGTGGGCCAATTCCAACAGCGCGAAGGGATCGACCCCGATCTGCCCGACCATTGTCACCAGGCACCAATCTCGTGGGCTGCCGTTAATGGGCACGTGGAAGTGGTGAAGTTGCTACTGGAACGTGGAGATGTCAACTCCGATAGGCCAGACGAGTGCGGCCAGACACCGATATCGATCGCTGCCAAGAATGGACACGAGGCAGTGGTGAAGCGTCTACTAGGAAGAGAAGAGGTCAATGCCAATAGGGCAGACAATTACGGCCAAACACCAATCTTGCGGGCCGCCAGGAATGGACACCAGGCAATCGTAAATCTCTTACTTGGACGGGCAGACGTCAACCCTGATAGGAACGACCACTACGGCAATACCCCAATACTAGTGGCAGCAATGAATGGATACGAGGCGGTGGTGGGGATGTTACTGGATCAAGTAGAAGTCAACCCTGATAGAGTGGACTACAGCGGCTGGACACCAATCCTTTTGGCTGCCATGGGTGGGCACCAGGCAGTGGTCACCATGTTACTAGAGAGGGAAGATGTCAACTCCGATAGGCCAGACAACTTTGGCAGAGCACCAATCGCGTTTGCCGCCCAGAACGGGCACGAAGTTGTGGTGAAGCTGCTACTGGAAAGGGAAGACGTCAAACCCGACCGGCAAGACAATCTAGGTACAACACCCCTTGCGTTAGCTGCCAAGAATGGACATGGGGCAGTGGTGAAATTGCTACTGGGAAGAGAAGACGTCAACCCTGATCGGCGGGATAGCACCGACCAGACACCTGTTTTGTGGGCCGCAAGGGGTGGACATGAGTCTGTGGTGAAGCTATTGATAGAGCGGGGAGACGTCAACCCCGATAGCATGGACAACCTGGGCCAAACAGCGATCTCCTGGGCCGCCAAGAATGGATCCGAGTCACTCGTGAAGCTCTTACTTGAACGCGGCGACCCCAACCTGGATAGGCGGGACCATTATGGCCACACAGCAATCGCGCTGGCGGCCCTCAACGGGCACCAGACAGTTGTGAAAATGTTACTCGAGCGGCAAAACGTCAACTCCGACGTACCAAACTGCTATGGCCAGACACCAACAGCGCACTGCTAATGTTTTAGCAAACACCAGAACCCCTCACTAGCACAACATACCAATCCCCGGGAGATATTATGCTTCCACCAATAGGCTCGCTCTCATTCTGTTCTCGTTCAATCCTCCTAGTCTCTGATATGGTCTCCCATTTATCGTTGCTCTGTCTTCCCCTCCACCTTTTCCTCCGAGGTATGCAACGGAATGTACACCACCGCGGGTGTAATTTCCCTCAACTGTCTCTCTTGGATCCACTCGCACCTCTCCCACGAACGGTGCCCTACTCTCCAAGGCACTAGGTTCATGAATCATCAACGTCTTTAACTCGCAATTTTCATGTTCAGAATATATATTAAGCAAGTGGAGGTGGGGTACTGTTCTGTTAGATCGGAGTTGCAATGAGAATCGTATGGTAATTGTTCATAACATGTGACTCACTCATAGTCTTCTGTTAAAAACATTGACTGTTGGCCATCTACTTTGGCTTAGTTCATGGACTCTGCTTACTCCCCCTATTTACCCCTTGTGTGCCACTAATATTCAGGTACAATCCTCGATCCAAAGGCCATGAGTAGGTTCCCATTTTGCACAGAAATCGCATAAGGTTAAGAGCTATTTACTCGCCCGGGGAGCGGGAATTAACCAATGTATAATTATCTACTTTCCAATGGCTGTACCCATTTCAGTAAAAGCTGAGTGCTTTCTGTCACCCTTGTGTGAGCCCTGATGGCTAAATGTAGTGATGGGCACGATCAGATCATGATCGAGTTTTGCTCGAGCAGGTCATGCTCGATCACCCTCGATCATAGGGGTCACTCGATCAGATTATGCTCGAGCAGGACCCTCATGATCTGCTCGAGTTGCTCGAGTAGGGGTACTGCTCGACCATGTTCGATCATGATCGATCATGATCGATGACTCTATCAATACCTATACATATATCTGTCCTGGAAATGACACGATATCTATTAATATAATCATTGTCTGCACCACATACTCAGTATCATGCCCCTGATGATGCACTTCACCACCGAACCCCCAACACAACCTGACCCACCAATTCACTTGTCTAAAATGCCCTTGCTCTAGACAATAATCTCATGAAATCCCAAGTTGATATCAACTTCCAAGAGCCGGGGGTAGAACGGAATATAGATATTATCGAGTGGTTGGAGTTCCACTGACAACGGCTACCAAATATTGCTTTAATGGCCCCTGGATAGCCTTTGACTAACACTCTTGCAAAGTGTTCCATCACAGCACCCGCAGTTGAAGGCAATATGTTTACATGGAAAAGGAAATGATGATCAGCTAGACTCAAGTATGCTCGATCACTGCTCGATCACTCGATCAGGGTCTCCCAATTTGCTCGATCATTCGATCATGGGGTCCTTTCAATCAGATTATGCTCGAGCAGAACACCTATGATCTGCTCGATCATGATCGTGCCCATCACTAGCTAAATGTGTATTCATGAGGAGTGGCATTTTACCTTTTCGCAGAAAATTGGCTTGGTTCAAGGTATCAATTGCACATTTCCCATGCCTCTGGTCTTTATCTCCCAAAGTCCATTGATACAGACTGATTTCTCCCGTTCCTGTTTTTTTTATTTTTTAAGAACTAATTTCCTATGATTCTAAGAAAATTTATTGCATTTGAATTTGTTTATCAGAGCAAGCAAGGTGGGGCCCCGAGAAGTAAAGTTACTTGTTTTTGCTGTAGAATGCTGACCTACTCAGGAATTTTGAAGCAATTCTGGTGCACCATATAGCGAGCTATTGAGATGTGGTGGGCACTTGAGTGAAAGAATACAAAGAGCAAAAAGTCTATTGTGTAAACGATTGGTGTGGTAGTGATCAGGAATGACTTAACTTGCCATATCTCATTGAAACATTGGAGTACAATCAGAGAGTATTGAAAACTCTGTTGTGAATCGTGATCGTCTGTTGTCTCTTCTCTTCGCTTGGAAGCTTTTTCTTTTCTGTTCTGTGTAGGGCCGTACTCGATTCTGATTTTATCTTGTCTTCTTCCCCGTTTCTCCTCCAAAGGAACACCTACCTTTATATACACTTGCGGGATTGCTTCCTCCCCCTCCCGGACATCTCTCCTTGGTCTACAACATATCCGACTCTTTTCCTTCTACCCTTCTCTTGGTTTTTTCTCTAAGATTCTATCAGCTTCAGTCTACCCCGCTTTCTTAACCCATCACCATCCATGCTGCTGCCTCGTGCCGTTCATTCCCATGGCCTCCAGGACCAATCTAAAATACATTCGTAGGAAACACCCTCCAACCTTCCATCGCGGTTACCAATCATGCGCCTAAGCTTTACAAATCCTTCGGCACCTCCGGGAAGGTCTCCGGATAGTTAGGTGGGGTCGGAGAACCGCTGATTTTCAATAAACTCTTCACAGCATTGTAATTCGTATCGGATGGTCTGTGCTTGTTGTACCCTAGAAACTTTGTTCTCGCTGGTATCGGTATTTCGTATTCTGTATTCTATAATTGTGTCTACCACGCTCTCTTCCTTCTCCATGACTTTATGCCTTTATATACACTGTCACAGAAGGAGAACTCCCCTTAGCCTCCAAAGGTGATCGTAGAAACCCCAATCTTGCCCCTCTTTCTACTGTCTCCTTACGTTTCCTCTATCTTCGCTTTACCCCGCTTTGTTCAACTAATTACCCTACCTCTTATCTCCACATGTATGATACAAGAAGATTATATGCCAAATTGTGTCTGTTTCATCAAGGTCGATGCATAAGATAGGAAAGAACTTGGGAGACACAAGGTATGCTGAGCTTACTCGGGCCAATAATTTTTAAGGAATTCTATCTGCAGTGTGGTGGTATTTTCAATAGAAGGTTGTGTCTCAATACTCCCGCCCCTAGTTGGACCTAGGAATTTCCGGAAGGGATAGCGGTGTAGCGGTGTAGCCCGATTTATCAAGGGACCACAAGTGCTGGGAATGTTGCAGAGAAGAAGTGGAGTTGGTGTGTTCAGGGTTATCCATGGGGGTCTGAGGTCACGACCCGGCATCTTAGAAGCTGTCCTAGGGATAATGCAAAATGTCTTTCTTCTCCATAGATTCACCTTCTCAGTGGCTTTGCATTATAACGGATCGATAAGATCGAGACTCGCAATTCGGCCTGGGCTGTTTGCCCTTGGCCTGGTTGAGATCGGCTCGGGTCTGGAGGGTTGGTCAGGCGGGAGGTAATTTGTGCCAGGTTGAGACCGGTCGGGAGGCCCGGAATATGGGCCGGGGTGGGCGATCCCGGTGGGGAGCCCGGGTCGCCCAAATAGCCCCAAAGAATGCCCAAAAGAATTTTCACTTATGCTTTTCGACTCATATGATATGATTCATATCCTCTGATTTTAAACAAAAGTGCTGGGGACTCCAGCACTTGCGGAACCAGAGATCTCGATTCAAAATCCATAGTAGTCGGCTTCACGGCATTCATTCTTTAGTTAATGTTTACTAACATGCTATTATCCTAGATGGTGGGTGGCGTACAGCAACAGGAGTATCCTACATGGTCGTAGCGGGCAATCAATATTACTAGCATACCAGGAATTTCTGCAGACCCGGAAAGAATATTCTGAAGCACCAAGCGAGCGATTAGTAATTTGCCTCAGTCTCTTAGTTCAGATACTATTCAACTACTTCAATGTCTCTGAAGCAGGCAATCAACCCCTAGAGTGCCTGGAATCTGTGAAAGTGTTTAAGAAACTCATTTCCGAGAAGACTTCTTCCTTTTTCACCTTCTATTTTAGTTACTTCTCATTTTCCTTCATCCGGTTTAGTAACTCGCATGCTACTCTCATCACCTGCTTTTTATAGAATTAGTGGAGGTTGAAGGTCCTTCAAGTACTAAAATTAAAATAATTGACTTCTCCAAATAGAATTGGATGAATCCCTGCGCTTGAATAATCTGAGCTTTCCGGGTGGCGCGGGCTTTGTTTGGGCCGCGTTGGATTCAGGTCGGGCCAGCTATCATATAGGCCAGGTTTGGGTTGGAGTTAAGGCTCTGTTTGGCGGGAACGGAACCTTTTGAGACCGTTGAATTTTCTCATATAAAACGACCGTTACGAAACGGAAGGGTAAGAAAGTTTGTATGGGGAACGGAGTGGAACGGACGCGAACGGTCGTAT
>LN890984.1:513945-527783 GCA_900010015.1 Tuber aestivum
GGTTAGATTGCAGTTGCAACGAGAATCGTCTCAGTTTTCATAACATGTGACTCACAGTCTTCTGTTAAAGTCAAAATATGTTTGCCCTGTATTTTCTCTCTCTTCCTTCACTCTTCATATTCCCCCGCTCACTGATTCTGTTCCGCCAATATTCATGTACGACCCTCGTCTCCAAGGTCCTGAGTAGGTTGCCATTTTCCACCAAAATCACATCACTCTAAGGGCTAGTAGCTCGCCCAAAAACACAGGCGGAATTAATGAGGTTAAGATCATATACGGTCCACTGGCTTGGCCTCTTTCAGTAAAGATTTAGTGATTTTTTTCACTCTTGCATGAGCGTTGATGGCTAAAGGTGTATTCATGAGTGGTTGCATTTTATCTTCTCACAAAAAATGGGCATCCTTCGCGGTATCTTTTGCCCATTTCCGGTTCTTCTGGTATTTCTCTCCCGTAGTCTATTGATTGAGCCTAATTTGATCTGATTTTCTTTTTTCGGAACTAATTCTGTGCCATTTTCAGAAATTTATGGAAATTTAATTTTTTTATTAGAGCAATCAAAGTGGGGTATGTAAAGTTTCTTGTTTTTACCACTGCAGGCCAATCTACTCATAACTTTTGGTTCATGGCTCGTGCACCAGATAGTAAGTTATTTAACTATAATAAACCCTTAAATGATAGAAAAAAAGAAAAAAAAAAGGCTATTGTTTAGACCATTGGTATGGCGGTGATATGAGATGATTTAACCTGCCATGTCTAATTGAGACAGGTTACAGCTAGCAGCGAGTATTAAAAACTTTTAACCGTATGCCCACAGCTTGCCATATACAAACAATCTCCACAAAGCTATTCAAATGCTGTGTGCGCAGTGAAAGCATAGCACATGGCCTTCCAAACTATAAAATCAAAATAACTGTACAGTATAATGAGAGTTGTTTGTCATGTTATCAAGGATGTGGATGCGGGTGTTCATTCGCGTTAAGGTCATGCATTTTAACCTCCGACAAGAAATTTGACCCTGTATTTGAAGTCAATCCACAAAGTGTTCTACGTCATTTTAATCGCTCTAAGCGCAAGATTGCTTCCCTGCGAATGCTGCACTGATGGTCGGTCACCATCATATTTGTTGTAAAGTACGCATGGTAGCCCACGAAGGAATTGTTGAAAATCGCTGGTACCCACACTGACTACTGCAAGCACCGGCACCTCGGCCAGAGGCTTTCCTGGATATATTCTCAGTCTATTTTGACCTATGCCTTTCTTGTGTTTCATGGTATTTGAGACTAGAGACTGTGGAAAGTTGTTCACTGGTATTGCTCGGAGTCCTTGGTCTATTATCCGCTCTTAGAATCTGCAGGCAGAGGAGGGAAGCTCAGGAAACCCAGAACTCGGTAATGGTGGATACTGTGGGGATGCATGTTGCGGGGCTTGTTCGATATCAGGGATATCGCGAAATAGTCCTCCTTTTGTAAAGATGGGGTAGTCTCGTATATGCTATTTAAACCCTCAAGGTGCCGCAAGATTCAGAAGTCAAGTAGGGCTTGAACTACCATACAGAATGCATTTTGGTTTCTTCCTCTTCAGCGTCATTCCTCCACTCTGATTAGCACTTCATAATAATAGGAATTGGAGTCATAGCCCAATCAAGGTATCCTTCTGTGTTCAAGTGGTTACTATTGTACAGTATCTGTACACTGATCCTGTATTTGGAATCGGATAACCATAACACATCATTCGGGGCATCTACAATGGAGGTGGTACTAGAACAGACTTAGGAAATTATGGTCTTGTAGTATCCATATGTTGCTGGATTGAAGGTACATTCTTCGGCATGCCACTAGGGTGAAAGTAGCGGCAGCCTCAATTTGACTACTTGATTAATGAAACGAAGCCTTCCCCTATTGACCCCTGACCTGGGTGGTTATCTTTACGCCTTTATGAGAACTCTACATTTGGCTGAGCGTACTTACCACTAATTGCTGACTTGTAGTGCTCGTACACAATGAAAATAGAAGTAGTAATTTGTGTATCTAACCATTCCCGGTCGGTACCAGATTGCCCCAGAGATATGCCAAGAAACTGGATGGAGTTCCGGGTCTGGTAGTCGGCAGCCTGCGATGGATCCGAGGTCAAGCAGATGCATACACCACACCCACTCTTCCGAGTGTGTGCCAACGTGGCTGCATGTTGCCCCCTGCCCCGTAAATAGCTATCATACCCGTATTCCTTTTACTCTCAATATTGCTCTTGCATTCAATCTGCTCCAATTCAGACCCTGTTGGGTGTACCAGGAAATGGTACCCCCCTGTTTTGGCTTTTAAGGTCCTGTTCGGCATGTACCAATTTATCACTAGAGCTGAAAATGCAATATATTTGGAAGAAGGTAAATAGTATATTCCTAGAGGGATAGGTGTTCGCCAAATACTATGGATTTTCCAAACATATGGTGTGTCGTGGCTTGTCCTACATCTCAACCCTAATGTTTCTCTGTATCGTGCATAACTTCCCAATTCTGCTTTTGTTTTCCCCGACTTTTTTTGTTCCTTTTCAGCCAATGTTTGTGAAGGAGAAAGAGATTCTTCCACCCGGCTTCTTTCTAGCCCTTTGTCCTATTCTCAACTTAGTTAAGGAAGGGGGGACCGCGATCTGGGACTGTTATGTAAATCTCAATGTTCGTAGCAAATCACAACAGGATGCAATCCAGATAGCCCGAAACCACGAAAAGAAATGCCATAAAAGTGAGGAATTGGAATTTGCATGACAGGCTTAGGGGATGTTTGGGCAGCGTTGAGCTTAGAGGGCTATATCTCCTGCCGCCAATATGAGGAGGACTGTTGTAGCCGATAGTTATACAGGTCTCTTTAAATCTAGAAGAGAAATAAAAAGCGACTGGTCTGGTATGGTCCTTTGTAAATTACTCACTACCGTTCGTAACAACTCGCTGTGCTAAATACATAGGATATCCAATAGTCGGTTGAACAAGTGGCCCACTTGGAGTATTCCGGAGAGCTGGGGTGTCCATGCATTAGTGTGATCAAGATTGCTACAATGCCGTAAATATTGGTTCTACAACCTTACCCTCATATGTTTCGGTATGATATCGAAAAACCGCATTCTCCACAGAGAGTGGGCCACTTCTAGTGCAGCCCTAGCTTTACTCACCGAGTTACCGAGATATATTGAGTAGGGTTTAGGTCTCAGGTATCAATCAACAGGCCCAAAGGGTATGGATATGACGCTGGGCAGGAGGGTTTAGTGGGCTTCGTAAAGGTCCCATTTTGATTAGCCTCCTTCTGGGATCATACCCCGGGTCTTGATACAGCCTAAGCCTAGTATGATATCGTGGTGGTTGAGTGGTGTTTTACTCAAAAAGGTACCATTCACATAACACGCTAATACATTCCTCCCTCCGTATAAGACCGCTTGCTACGCTACTCGGTTTTATGTGCAGCAAACCCTCAGGTCAAAATTACGAGGTCCTAGTATACTGGTGCGGTCGGGTGGTACTGGTGTCCACAAGACTATTTTACAAGCGCTATCGCCCGCAGGGGCATCGCTAAAATAACCATGCGTAGCGCAGAGTGAAGCAGCGGGCGAATATAAGGCATAGTGGGTTCATTTAGGCTAAGAGCTCATCAGAAATTACAGCCACACCCCGCTGTCCAGGATCTCGATAATCCGGATACCTCGCTGTCGTGTGAATCTCTGTGAGCTCTAAATTTCGTTCCACCAAAAGCTCACCCGCTGTCCCCGGTCCCTTGGTTTACCGGACAAAATCTTTGGCTTTTGGCAGTCTAGGATCGCGAGATGCGACCGTATAACTCTAGTGTTACGCGTGTGTCAACAGAAGGCTGCGCACTTCCCGCCGGGCCCGGACGGGTTTCTAGAATTGAGGACTGGCGCAGTGGGGTCGCTTGGAGAGAATGACGGACTAAAAGTGCCCAATATATTGTGGAGCGGCAGAGGTACGGTAGTGGCCTGGCGGGCATTGTCTGCACAGAGTTGTCAATAGGTATCGTAGGTGATAACACCTACTTCGGTGAAACACAGAGATCCTGGAAAATATGCCCGCCAGTGTGTGCTAAGCAGTGAGAACTGATAGTAACAGGAGGGCTGATTGAGTTAAGGTTAATGATATTTCATTGGCTGGATGCCCATGGGGCTCGTCAAGACCGGGGGTCCTATTATCATTCGGGATCGAGGTAAGAAGGGCGTTGGCGTATAACCAAGTTTGGGTATCGATAGCCGGGTGTGGTGACTGTTTCCATCACGTACGGTATGGTTGACGCAGGCACGGGATTGGATCAAGTGAACATCCGGGGTGGCGACAAACCCCGCATCGCCTTAGCTCCCGCGGAATCTACCACCTAACACTACCACCCTCTATGAGTCCCCCCTCTACTACATTCTAACGCGCACAGAACAGAAAAATGTTGCAACACACGAGTTTGGTTACCAGTGTCTCTTCTTCTTTATCGCAGTTTCCTACTCGTGCCAAGGTTGTGACTAAGCGTCACAACCCCTTGTTGCTCGCTGGCTCGCAACCTGGGCACTCCTCCTGAGTGCCTGACAGCTCAACGTAACTTTGTGGCTCAATGTAACTTTGTGGCTTAGCGTAACTTTGTGGCTCAATGTAACTTTGTGGCTTAACATAATTTTGTGATAATATGGGTGTTGATATGGGAAAATTGGCCTAGACACCTTAAACCCGGCTTTGTGTAATTTGAGTTTTAAGTTTGCATAGCAACCAAAGAAAAATTGTAAAACATAAAAATATTGAATGCTCTTACATGTAATCAGTATTACAAAATTCTTTATAGCAGTCAATTCTACTACTAAAAATTGCTCTTAAATATTTTTCTGATTGCTGAAAACTCAGGCTACATATCTATGTAAGAAAGATAAAAGTGTGAAATCTGAAAAAATCAAATTCTGAGTCTATAAATGCATGAATTTTCTCGAAAAATATTTTTTAAGATCATCAGGAGGGGCTCTCTAATCTCAAGAAGTATTGTATGTGTTGAGACAGGTTTGTTGCATTGGGAGAGTGGGCCAATTTTCGCATATCAGCACCCATATAGTATAATTATAATGCTTCAATATATGATACCTATACCATATTTTCATCAATACCATCTCCTCAAACTACCAACCATCATGCCTCCAAAACCAGCCCTTGTCCTCCCCAGCCAAAGGGTTGAGCCATATGATGACATCGAAGTTCGGATCCAAGCTGCTCTTGACTCAATTCATGAAGCACAAGAGGAATATCCAAACATTGCTGAAGTTGGTCGTAGCTTTGAGGTTCCAGTATCTCGACTCCGCCGTCGCTGGCGAGGCCGTCCCTCCCGCAAAGATCGTGCACCGACAAACCATATAACTTTCGGATGACCAAGAAATCGCTGTTTGCCAATATCTTAATCGACTGGATACCATCGGAACAAGTACTGGTATACAAATGGTTACTAGTTGTGCAAACAGTATTCTTAAGAATGCGCATACTGGACCTCTAGGACCACCTATTGTTAGTAACCACTGGGCACCAAGATATCTTACTCGACACCCAGAATACTTCATTCGCAAGCAATGAACAATTTGATCTTGATCGTAAGCATGCTCATCAACCAGAAGATATTTGTATTTGGCTGGAGAAATACCAGAATGTTCGTCAGAGGTACAACATTCAAGACTTCGATATATACAACTTTGATGAAACTGGCTTTAGGATCGGGATTGGAAGAGACCAGTGGATCATTACACGAGATCCCAACCGTCAGCCCTACCTGCCCAGCTCAACGAATCAAGAACTTGTTTCCATATGTGAGATGATTAGTGGAGATGGTCATGTTTTACCTCCATTCATTATTGTACTAGGCATAATTCATCAAGAGCCTTGGTACACAACTACGTCAATGCTGAATGATTACATGGTAGGCACTTCGGAGACATGTTACAGTAATGCTGGATTATGTATGGAGTGGCTACCTCACTTTCACCGGTTCTCCTCAAAGCCGCAAGCTGGTACATATCGACTTCTACTTCTGGACGGTTATAAATCCCACTGCATGAAACAGTTTATTGAGTACTGTGATATCCACAAAATTGTTGTTTTTTGCCTTCCTCCACACTCAAGCCACCTTCTTCAAGCTTTAGATGTGGTTGTCTTCCAACCATATAAGCACTACCATGCTGAAGCAGTTGAGGCTGTCACTCGGTCTGGATGTGGGGACTTCAATAAGCTTGAGTTTTTGGATAAAATTGATTCTATCCGTTTGCAAACCTTCAAGGAATCAACTATTAAGTCTGGATGGCGAGCGACCGAGCTCATTCCTTATAATCCAGATGTCGTTATTTCGAAATTGCGAGAGCAATCAGTTCCTGAGTCCGAAGTCCAACCAGCAACACGACCCTGCATCCTATCTCCTACAGTTCCACTGACAATCAACAGCCTCAAGCGGCAAGGAGAAGAACTCCAGCGGGATGCAGCAGATCTTTCTCCAACGTTTCAGCGTAGGTTGAAACTTGTGTTACAAGGTGGCCTTGCCCAAGCACAATCTGGGGCCTTAGCTATGGAGCATATGGAAAATACCAGGGCTGCTGAAGAGGCAAGACATGCAAGACGCCGGGGACAGAACAGAAGGCATATCCAAAAAGGAGGTGTCCTATATGCCTCTGAAGCACGTGAGATAGTCAAACGAAAAGAAGATGCAGAGGTAGAAAAGGCAGAAAAGCAATTGAGACAAGCACAGAATGCTTTGAAACGTGCGGAACTGGCTGAGTGTAAGCCACTACTGAATGAGATGAAAGCATATGTTAAGGAGAGACGCAAAATTCTAACCTACAAAAAAAAGGTATCTAGACTAATTATAGCTGGTATCAAACAACAACAAGCAAGGCTGCAGAGAAAAAATTAAATGTAATCTAAAATATTCAACATAGTATATCTCTGAGTTTTAAATATAATAAGCTATAAAGTTATATTGAACTACCAAGTTAAGTTTAGCTACAAAGTGATTTTGGGGCACGGAGATGAGTTTGGGCCGCAGATTGGGCCACAGAGTTGCGCTGGGCCACAAAGTTACGTTGAGCCACAAAGTTACGTTGAGCTGTCAGGCACTCAGGAGGAGTGCCCAGGTTGCGAGCGAGCGAGCAACCAGGGGTTGTGACGCTTAGTTACAACCTTGGCACGATTAGTCACAACCTTGGCACGAGTAGTCCCGATAGCTTCTCCTGCCTCTTCATTCTATTCCCGCTTCCGCCATCCTTCTTCACTATTTCATTTTTTATATTTTCTCAGCCTCCAATTTCTTCTATCTAAATCTAAGTCAGTATATATGCGTGGTAGATACTAAGGGCCCGTTTGCCTAACTGTCTATTTTCACAAATTTGTATTCGGAGATGTTGTGGTGCCGTCAACACAGAGCTATGATGCAACAGACTGGGCCAACTGCATTTACCTAATTTTAAGCCGCCAAAAGCTTTGGGTATTAGACAGTCAAGGCCAGATGTAGCTCTACAAGTACGATAGGACCACCTTCAACCTCAAACATTGATTCATTATCACAATGCCTATGGCGCGTCGCACCCGCAATCACACTACCACCACTGGCAGTGACCTCTGCTTTCTTTGCACTGATGTCGACCACTCCCCAGTTTACTAGGGGTATTGAAACCTTCTACGACCTTTATTTTATTTGGGTGGTGCCTTGACAGATTTGGGCTATTTTCCGTCGAACCAACTGAGGAAGGGCCACTAGGGGGGCGGAAAGAGTCTTTGGCTTACGAGGAGTCATTTTAGGCGACACTCAGAGGATAGCAGTGCCCAATATCTTAACTAGTGAGAAGAAGTGGAAAGGGCGAGGAAGTTGGGAATTAGGAGTTCAATTTCTCACATCATGTGATGTAAAACTTTTGACTCATGGTAGGATACAGCAGTACTAGCCGTATTATACATTATTCGAAGAGATTGGCATCTTTTTTTCCTGTCTTGCTCCCACAGCCATCCGGATACTGTTGAAAACCATACTCATACTCGTGCCAGGGTACTGGCTGCTCTCTAGCTCATAACCGTGGGCACTCAAGAGACTACCCAACAGCTCAACAGGTCTTTTACCGCTCAACGGTCGGTTAGGCGTTGCCATAGAAACATCATAGCTCAGCGCGGGGTAGCGTTGCGGCAACTGGATTCTATAGTATAGTTAGTTTGAGAATGTTAACATAAATAATCTCTATTCAATGAAATATTCTACAGGTATTCCCACCTCGAAGCCTGCTTCCTTCTGTGTATGTTGCGGTAATGTTCTGGTGTGGAAAGCTGTGAGGTTTGTGTGGCAACGCCCAAGGGACCGTTGAGGTGTAAAAGACCTGTTGGGCTGTCGCGCAGTCCCTTGAGTGCCCACAGTTGTGACTGAGCCACAACCTTGGCACGAGTAGTAGATGGCGCGCTTGGCGGTGTGTTAGGTAGAGTTTTATCTGGCTTTTAATGAACCTCACTAATGAATTTGGGGCTATAAGGAACAGTGCCTTGCAGCCACGCTGGTGAACTTACCACAGGGTACTGTGTGCTATAATTAGCGCCCATAGTAGCAATTGGTGAACTGGACTCTAAGGGTTGGACCTTCGGGGTTCATTATAGCCAGATGCGACTGTAAACATGAAGTGAGAATCCAGCCCCTGGCACTACCGACAGTTAAGACCCCCTTTACGGAGGGCACCGTCAGCGCGCACGAGACGTCCATCTATAGATAAACGGGCCCTAAGCGAGTTCTACACATTACGTGTATGGTAGGAACAAAAGACCATCGGCTATTTGTTGTGATCAGCATTGAGAATTGTTTGACATGTGATATTCTAATGGCCGGAACAAAACAGGGCCCAGGAATTTGAATTCTATTAGTGGCCCAAGCGCTTGATGGAGGTATCTGCCTCTGTTCGAAGTGTGTTACTGGATCCATTCGGGTACTCCTGCTCGGGAATGATTTTAGACCCATATTTCTTAAGAGTTATAGAAAACCAAACTTATGTCTCAAGATCCGGGAGATCTCCAGGGATCGGAAAGCATGATGAGTTGGTCCTTATCCGGTTGTACGATCGCTGCCTGTTTCCGAGGCAACAGAGTCATGAAAGCCTACTGTCCTTTCACAACACGGAGAGTATTGGGATAGCTTCCGAGTGATTCTTCGGATGAGACTACACACTCCCGTCAGGAATGATAGAGCCGCATGAGGTCGGTAGAGATCTGGGATACTCTTTGACAGCTGCAAGCGGCCCAAATAGGAGAATTTAACGCAGTACGTATTACTAAGATTGTGGGAGTCCTAGCCATCGCCATTCTTTGTTATTGTGGGTGCACCCATTGCCGGCAAGCCGGTAACTAAAGCCCATGATTTTACCCAATATACAAGATAGTGAAGTACACAAAGCCCTGAAGACAGAGGAAACCCACCTTGAGAGCAGGGTGCGTTATAGCCAGGGAACTTGGTAAAGAAAGTTATAAATATAAATTAGGTCAAAAGTGGCCTCCAAGACCAATTAAGGAACAGTGGAAAATGTGTTTCCTCTCCATGGGCTCACCCGCTGTGTGACTTGGCGCGATTAAGAATGGTTAAGTTCAAGCCTCGCAATTGGGCCATGGGTGTTTGGCGGTGTTTGGTCCGGGTTGAGATCGGGTTGGGTCGGGAGAGCTGGTTAGGAGGAAGGGAATTTGGGCCGTGTTGTGTTCTCTCTGGAGGCCCGGAATTTGGACCGGGTTGGGTCGTCTAGGTGCCAAGCCTGGGTAGCCTGAAAAGATCTCAAGGAAAGCCCAAAACAATTGCCCCATATGTTTATCAGGTGACATGATATCACTCATATCTTCCGATTATAAACCAAAGTGCTGTGAACCCTAGCACTTGCGGAACCAGAGGTCGCTGTTGAAAATCCACAGTAGTAGGTTTCAATGCATTTATTCTTTTGTTAAATTTTATTAACATGCTATTATCCTAGATGGTGGGTGGAGTACACCAAAGGGCGTATCCTATATGGTCGTAGCAGGCCATCAATATTCAGAGCGCAATGGTAACTCCAGCGGAGCCGGAAAGAAGATTCTCAGGTACCAAGCGAGCGATTAGTGATTTATGACATTCCCTTAGTTCAGATACTATTCAACCACTTCATGGTCTCTGAAGCTTGCAATTCATGGCCAGGGTGGGGGGAATATCTGAAAGTGGTTAAGAACCGCATTTCCGAGAATGATACTTCATTTTAAGCTGTTCTCTAGATATTTCTTGGTTTCCTTCATCCGGTTCTGTAACCCTCATGCCACCCCCACCACCCTCTCTTGCTGGAATCCGTGGAACAGCAAGGTCTTCCAAGCGTTGGAGTTAGAATAATTGACTTCTTTAAATAGAATTGGATCAATCCCTGCTCTTGAATAACTTGGACTTTCCGGGTGGCCAGGGCTTTGTTCGGGTCGGATTAGATTCGGGCCGCGTTGCTCCGGGCCGGGCCAGCCATCATTGGGGCGGTGTTTGAGTTGGTCTTGAAAATTGAGGGCCAGGGCAGGCCAATTTCAAGGCTTCGTTGAGATGGGCATTGTTAACAACAATTTTATAGTTTGATATTTCAATGGCCCCACCAACACTGCCGGTTCCACAACTGCCATATTAGGGCTGGGAGGGTGGGTTAAATGAAGTTGGGGCACCAATGGCCCTCGGAGGCGGAGTGGCTGTTGCCATCACCTGTCTCATACAATGGGTGCCAGAGGAGGGGCATTGGTTACAGCAACAATGGTTGGACAAAGTGAGCATCTAGGCTACTGCCCTCATTATTATTGGAGCTATAGGGCCTCGAGAGAGCCAAAGGTGAGGCTTCACATGCATTTATTTCTCCTTACATGGCTGGGATCCTAGCTAGGGAATCCATCAAGTCACTCACTCTAGTTCCCACCGCTCCGGCTATCAACCCATACTGTACAGCAGCCCGACAAGCAAAGAACAACAAGATGTGTACAGGCCCGAGCTCCAGGTTCCCTCGCAACCCTGATTCTGCGGTACGTGGTAACTGCCCCCCTTCAAACCACTCGCTCCCCTAATATTGATGGAATTCAGAATGGTGACCACAATGACGCCGACACAAACAACTGCACGCGCAAGGTCGCGGAAGAAATTGCGGTCCCGGATGGTGGAGTGCCGATGGTGCCGGCTACTGAGAATATGCACGGGGTAGCGGTAGGCCTATTCCAATGGCGCGAAGGGATCGACCCCGATATACCAGACAATTGTAACTGGGCACCTATCTCGTGGGCTGCCGAAAATGGGCACGTACAAGTGGTGAAGTTGCTACTGGAGCGTGGAGGCATCGACCCTGATAGGCGGGAGGACAGCGGCCGGACACCAATATCGTTGGCTGCCAATAATGGACACCAGGCAGTGGTGAAGCTGCTGCTGGGAAGGCAAGATGTCAACCCCAATAGGACTGACAATTACGGCCAAACGCCAATCTTGCGGGCCGCCAGGAATGGATACCCGGCAGTCGTGGATCTCTTACTAGGACGGGTAGACGTCAGTCCTGATAGGGCGGACCACTACGGGAATACCCCAATATCGATGGCCGCCATGAATGGGCACGAGGTGGTGGTGGGAATGTTACTAGGACGGGCAGAAGTCAACCCTGATAGGCCGCACTACAGCGGCTGGACACCAATCTCGTTGGCCGCCATGAGTGGGCACCAGGCATTGGTGAAGATGTTACTTGTGCGGGAAGACGTCAATTCCGATAGACCAGACAACCGCGGCCGGACACCAATCTCATTTGCCGCACAGAACGGGCACGAAGTTGTGGTGAAGCTGCTACTGGAAAGGGAAGACGTCAAACCAGATCGGCCAGACAATCTAGGTTCTACACCACTTTTGTTGGCTGCCAAGAATGGACATGAGGGAGTGGTGAAATTGCTACTGGGTAGACAAGATGTCAACCCCGATCAACCGGACAAGACTGGCCGGACACCAGTTTTGTGGGCTGCAATGGGTGGAAATGAGTCTGTAGTGAAGCTATTGATAGACCGGGAAGACGTCAACCCTGATAGTGCGGACAACGGCGGCCAAACACCAATCTCCTGGGCCGCCAGGAATGGATTCGAGTCACTCGTGAAGCTTTTACTCGACCGCGGAGACGTCAACCCCGCTAGGAACGACCATTATGGCCGGACATCAATCTCGTTGGCGGCCGAGAACGGGCACAAGAGAGTGGTGAAGATGTTACTCGAGCGGCAAGACGTCAAACCAGGCGGGCCTAACTCCCACAGCCTGACACCAATCCCGCCCTCCTGATTCCATCAATCTACCCGCTCTCATTCAGTTCTCGTTCAATCCTTCAAGCGTCGGATACAGTCTCTCAGTTGTCGTTACTCCTTCTTCCCCTGCACCTTTTCCTCTGACATACCTAATAGAATAAACCTCATTGTGGGCATGATTCCCTCCAACAGTCTCTCTTGCATCCAGCTGCGCTTTTGACACAAGCGGTACTTTGCTGTCTATGGTACTAGGTTCATGTATCATAAATGGTCTGTAAAACGAGATCATTCTGTTCAGATTCGATATTGAGCAAGTGGGAGTGGGGTACCGTTCTTTTAGATTGTAGTTGCAATGACAATCGGATCCTACTTTTTCATAACATCTGACTCACTCACAGTCTTCTGTTAAAAACATAAACTGCTTGCCATCTATTTTGGCTTGGCTGCTGGACTCTCCTTATTCCCCAAATTTCCGACTTCTCTTCCGCCGATGTCAGGGTATGATCCCCGCTCAGAAAGCCATGAGGATGGTGACATCTTGCAGCAAAGTTGCATTGCTTTAAGGGCTATTACCTCAAGCCAGACGAGGGAATTAATGAAAGTATCATTGCATACCTTCCAATTGCCTCGCCTATTTCAGTAAGAACTCTGTGATTTCCACCATCCTCGTGTGAGCACTGATGGCCAAAGGTGTATTTGTCCAGTGTTGCGTTGGACCTTTTTCACAGAAGATTGGCATAACTCATTGTATCTTTTGCGCATTCCGAATTTTTCTGGTATTTCTCTCCCAGAGTCTATTGATAGAGGTTGATATTTTTTTTCTGAACATATTCCGTCTGAGTCCGGAAAATTATTGAAAATTATTTTTTTGATCAGAGCGATCAAGGTGGGGTTCCTGGATCAAAATTTACCCGTTTTCGCTGCAAAATGGTAATGGACTCATGACTTTCGGAGCAAGGCTCGTATACCCGGTAAACCCCTAGGGGGAAGAAAAAAAAATGTTTTCCTAGAGCAATATTTGTTCACCAAATCCTATGGATGTTTAAAAAATATGGTGTGTTGTGGCTTGTCCTAGATCTCAATCCTAAGGCCCTCTATTGAGCTTAACTTCCTAACTCTGGCTTTTATTTTCATTTTTTCAGCCCCTGTTTGTGAAGGAGAAAAATATTCTCCCAACCAGTTTCTCTGTAGCCCTTTATCCTATTCTGAATTTAGTTAGAAAAGAAACCGCAATGTAAAACCATTGCAAAAAATCGCAACCTCCATGACATGCTTACCGGAGGTTTGGGCGACGTTGACCTTGGGCGTCACATTCCCCGCCACCAATGTTTTTGCGGCTTCCGCTATTTGTCGCGTGGGTCTTGTGACATCTGGGAAGAGGACACGCTCTCGTTCTAGTTCGTTGGAAATTGATCACAAGCTTTCAATACACCTCGCTTCGTTAAATGCATGGAATGTAGTGGACACATTACGGTTGTTGTGTAAAATCAGATCGTATATGATCCCACGCTCCTCTCTAGGGAAGGTTCGGGCCGGAAACTGCGGGATAAAGAGGAGGCATACGAAAGGC
>LN890984.1:527803-584872 GCA_900010015.1 Tuber aestivum
AAAGGGTACTACTTTACAATCCCTCTATTCAAATGCCTCATATCCCAGGTCTTGCCGCGCCCTGGGCGAGGTATGAGATCGTGGCTCCTCATGGGGGTGTTTCACTCAAAAAATACCAATCCACACAACATGGTAATACTTCCTCCCCCGTATGATACCACTCGCGACTCGGCTTAAGCTGTAGGCAAACACTAGCGTTCACAGTATAAGGTCCCAGTAGTGTGGTTAGGTGCCAGTGGTGTCAAGCCGGCCAAGTAGAGTACTTTACGAGTGAAATCCTCTCCAGGGGTATCGCTAACCATACGTAGCGCTGAAAAACAACATAACGGGTTCACCCAAGCAAGGTGCTCTTAGGGAATTGTAACTATAGCGTTACCGGTTCGTTAAGCAAGGGCTGTGCTCTGCTCTCTCAGGGGCTGATGGGATTCGGCAACTGAAAATTGGCATAGCAGGGTCGCTGGGAGGGATTCAAGGTATAAAAGCGCTAAATATTTTGGGGAGCGGTGGAGGAGAGGCCTGGCGGAGATTGTTTGCACCTGGTGTCAAGAGGGATTGGCGGATATTACCTGCTCCGCTGAAGCACAGCGATCCTGGGAAATATTCCCGCCTGTGTGCCGAAAGCAGGGCGACTTGGTATTGGGAGGGCTGATTGAGTTAGCGTTAAGGAGATTTCTTTTGCTTGATGTTACCCAGGGGACCTATCAGGACTATCCGTCCTATCATCATACGGCATCATGGTCGGAAGGACGTTGGCATAACAAAGTTTGCGTATCGATAGCCGCGTGTGGTGGTGGTTTCCATCTGGTGCCTTCTGGTTGACAGGCATTGGATTGGTTTTCACAAAGTTCGCCAATGATGATTGGATCCAGTAGGCATCCGGTGTGGTGACTGACCCTAACCCTGCTTTGCCTCAGCTCTAGGGGAATCTGCCACCGAACACCTCACCCCCGATCACTCCGCCCTCTGCTACATTTTGACGCACAAAGAACAGAAAAATTTCGCAACATCCGAGTTTCCTTACCAGCGCCCCCCATAATCCCGACTCCTCGGGATCCGGTAACCGCACTCCTAACCACACCCGCTGCCTTAATAATAGTACTAACCTTCCTAACAGCAACCACAATGCCAACACAGATTGCAGCGGCCACTTTCGGGTGACGTTAGACTGGCCGATGGCCCGGTACGTATCCCGCGGGCTTCCGAGAAATTACATGGGGCGGTGCCGGCGTAGCAGACATCGACCCCGCGTGTCCTGGCTACTACGTGTGGACACCAATCACGTGGGCAGCCATGAATCGGCACGAGGCAGTCCTGAAGCTATTACTGGGGCGAGAAGAGGTCAACCCCCATAGGCCGGACAAAGACTGCAGAACACCACTCTTGTGGGCTGCTGCGAATGGACATGAGGCTGTCGTGAAGTGGTTACTTGGACGGGAACAGGGCAAGCCTAGTAGCCCAGATAACAATAATAAGTCACCAATCTCCTTGGTTGCCGGGGATGGACGCGATTCGGTGGTGAACCCGTTACTAGTACGAGGAGGCATCGATCCCGATAGGCCGGACATAACCTGGTGCCTATCACCAATCTCGTGAGCTACCGGGAATGGAAATGACGCCGTAGTGAACCTACTATAGGGGTAAGGTGCGAGCCCTGATCCGCGAGATAGGTTGGCCCGAGCGCCAGTATTGATGGCCGCCGGGAATGGACTTGAGGTTGCGGTGAACCTGCTATCATACAGGTGCCGTGGGCGTGGATCCCGGATGCCCACTATGTTCCCTCCTGCACATCTCCAAAGGGTGGCCGGGGCGCCGGAGGATGAACCAACAAGTTTAGAGCCCTACCCGGACCTCCCATTAACACTTACGAGATTATCGCTTTCTCACTCTTTTCTGGCGCTAAGCTCCCCAGTGGTCTTGGTAGAATCCCAACATAGTCACCACAGACCCGACTTCCTTAGGCTATGGTCAGCCACCCCTACCGTCCGATACCTCCCCATTCATATCAACCTCTTCCCCCCTCCCCCCTCCCCCCTTCCTCTTTTCTCCTGATAGCCTCGCGAGTGTCATATTCCCCTACTGATTTGTCCTGGAAAGTGGCTTCTGATTTGTTTACGCCACTCTCACGCAAGTTTCTACAGTATTTGCCGTATCATACTACCTACAGGTCTCTCTCTCTCAATTTGCAAAAACTAGGTATAATGGAAGCGGAGGCAGTGTATTGTGATCTCTGATTGCAGTTACAGGGAGAAGTGTGGCCCAATTTTCTAGTGTATCTTCCTTTGTCGTGGTTTTCTGCTCACTATAGATTTTCCCCCATTTTAGTTCCATCTCTGCTTCGGCTACCTTTCTCCTTCATCTTATTTTTCTCATTCGCCAATCTCTTTTAACTAAATATAAGTTAGTATAGGTGCGTGTTAGGTGCTAAGCAAGTTCCGCACAGTACCCATGCGGTAGGAACAAAAAGCTCATGTGCCATTTGCTGCAATAAACATTGGGAATTGTTTCACATGTGATTTTCAAATCGCCGCAACAAAACAGGGCCCAGGAATTTGAGTTCCATTAGTGGCCCAAGCTCTAGATGGAGGTATTTGCCTCTGTTCAAAGTGGATCGGTGGACCCATTCCGGTACTCCAGCCCAGGGCCTGATTCTAGTTATGTTTTTCTTAACAGTTATAAACAACCAAAATTATCTTTTGGAGTTCGCGAGATCTCTGTTTTGGTATAACAAAAAGATGAGGGGATTGTGCCTCATTTAATAAGGCAATCACAGCCCATTTACTAGGCAACAGAATCACGAAGGATACTGTCCTTTCGCAACACGGAGAGGATTGGTATAGTGTTGGAGGGATTTTTCAGATACGACTACACGCTCTCATCTGGAAGGATAGATCGCATGAGGTCAGTAAAGGTCTGGGATACTGGTTGATTGCTGCAACCGGGGCAAGTATTGTAATTTAATGCAGGGCATATTACCAAGATGGTAAAAGTCCTTGCACTAGCCATCCTTTGTCATTGTAGGTACACTATTTCAAAGTAATCCAGTAACTAATGCCTATGATTTAAAACAGTCGAGGAGAGAATGAAGCAAACAAATTCTAGAAGCCAGGCATGCCAGCTTGAAAGCAGAATATATTATGGCCGGGGGATGTGATGAAGTTACAAAATTAATTAGGCCAAAACCAGCCTCCGACAACAATTCGGGAGGCCAACAAGCTACCCTGCTTCTCACAGTATAAGAGATATTAACAGAGGAAGAGAACCAGGCCACTATCCATCTAGATTCTTAAGGGCTTTTCCTCAAATTCGTTAGACCTCGTGAGGATGAAATGGAGGTGGGGGTCGTATTTGAGAGTTTCTCGTCGGTTTTGTGGCACCATGGCCACTCCATATGGAGGCAGGAGAATTCTCAGGGAGGCCGGTATGATGACTACCGTACCAGCAATAACTTTACAACTTCCTCATGTCCGTTCTCCGTAGCCCGTGATATTGGCGTTCGTGCATACTGGTCCGCTCTATCGGGTTTGACATCTTCGCATTCCAGTCACAGCTCCACCACTGCCTCATGTCTATTTCGGGCCGCCCTCGGGACTGGTGTCTGGCCTAGCCAGTCAGGCTTGCCAGGTCGGATGCCCCCCCGCAGTATATGAGTGTAGGTGGATAACACTGCTGTCCAGCCCGCCCGGGAGGGTACACACGAGATCCTATGCTCTACCGTGTCTGCTTCATCAATGTCAATGAATAAGGTCGGAAAGAAAATTGGAAGATACAAGGTATGGTAACTTCATTTGAGCAAAGAGTTTTCAAGGAATTAGATCGGCAGTGTTGGGGTCTTTTCAACAGAAGGTTGTGCTTCGATACTTCGGCCCCTGGTTCGATCATGATATTGAGGGAAGGGATAGCGGTGTTGCCGAGCTAATCAGAGGACTAAAAGTGCCGGCAATGTGGGGTAGAAGAAGCAGAGGTGGTGTGTTCAGCGCCGTCAATGGGGGTCTAAGGTCACGACCCAGCATCTTATAAGCTCTGATAGGCATAGCGGAGATTGTCTTTCCTCTCCACGCGGTCACCCGCTGACTGCCTTGGCATGATAAAGGATGGTTCGGATCAAGCCTCGCAATTGGCTCCGGGCAGTTTGGGTCGCGCTGGGTGGAGATCGGTTTAAGGTTAGGAGGTCTCGCTGGGAGGCCGGAAATTTGGCCCGGGTTGGGGGGTCTAGATGGCAAGCCCGGGAAGCCTGAAAACCCCCAAAAGAAAGCCCCAAAGAATTGTCACCTAATTATGTTTATCAACTCGCGTGATATCACTCATATCTTCTAATTTCAGAAAACAGTGCTGTGAACCCTAGCACTTGCAGAACCAGAGGTCTCTGTTTGAAATCCACTGGAGTAGGTTTCACTGCATTCATTGTTGTTAAAGTTTACCAACATGCGAGTATCCTAGATGGTGGGTGGGGTACGGCAAAGGGACTATCCTACTTAGTCGTAGCGGGCAATCAATATCCATAACATACCGGTAATTCCTGCGGACCCGGAAAGCATATCCTCAAGTACGAAGTGAGCGATTAGTGATTTGCAACATTCCCTTTGTTCACATACTATTCAACAACTTCAATTTCTCCGAAGCCGGCAATCAATGGCCAGAGTAGGGGGAATCTCTGAAAGTCTTTAAGAATCTCATTACTGAGAATAATTGTTCCTTTCTAATCTGTTTTCTAGATATCTCGTGTTGTCCTTTATCCGGTGCAGCAACTCGCATACCACTCTCATCACCTGCTTTTCCTAGAATCAGTGGAGCTTGAAGGTCTCTCCGGTATTGAAGTTAAAATAATTGACTTCTGTAAATAGAATTGAATTAAACTCTGCTGCCCAATAGCTTGGGCATTCAGGTTGGCCCGGGCCTGGCTTGGGTTGTGTTGGATTTGGGCCGGGCCAGCGATCATTTAGGCCAGGCTTGGGGTACTCTTAAGAATTTACGGCCTGGGCCGTGCCATTCCTAGGCTTGGTTGAGATGGGCATTGTTAACAATGATTTTATAGTTTAAAATAATTCAAAGGTCCCATCAAGGCAGTCGGTTCTACCACTTCGATATCAGGGCCCGGAGGGTGTGCAAAATGAAGCTGGGGTATCAATGACCCGTGGAGGTGGGGCGGCTGTTACCATCGCCTGTATCATATCATACCATGGTTGCTAGGAGTGGAGCATTGGTTTCAGCCGCCATGGTCGGACAAGGTGCCCACCTAGGCTAATGCCCTCAGACTTATTGGAGATATAGGGTCTAGAGAGAGCCAAAAATTGAGGTTTCACATGCATTTATTTCTCCTCAGATGGCGCGGATCGCAACCAGGAAATCCATCAAGTCACTCACTCAAGTTCCCACCCCCAAACTACCAGCCGACCTTGTACGGCATTCTGACAAGAAAAGACCAAAAATATGGCTGCAGGCCTGGGCTCTATCCCCGGTTTCCCCCGCAATCCTGATTCCGCGGTACGCCGTAACTACAGCCCTGGAAGCACTGGCTCCGGTAATAGTGACGAAGTTCAGAGCGGTAACATCAACAATGGCGACACAAACAGCCCCTGTCACGTCCCTCAAGAAACTACGGTCGCAGATGGTTGGGTGCCAACGGTGCCGGCTATTGAGAACATGCACGGGGCAGCGGTGGGCCAATTCCAATGGCGCGGAGGGATCGAACCCGATATACCAGACAATTATAATAGGGCACCAATCTGGTGGGCTGCCGACAATGGGCACGTTGAAGTGGTGAATTTACTACTGGAGCGGGGAGACGTCGACCCCAATAGGCAGGACGATAGCGGCCTGACACCAATATCGTTGGCTGTCAATAATGGACAGGAGGCAGTGGTGAAGCTGCTACTAGGAAGAGAAGATATCGACCCAGATAGGGTGGACAATTTTGGTCAAACACCAATCTGGCAGGCGGCCGGGAGTGGACTCCTGGCAATCGTGAATCTCTTGGTGGGACGGGGGGATGTCAACGCTGATAGGGCGGACCACTTCGGCTTTACCCCAATATCAATGGCAGCCATGAGTGGGCACGAGGCAGTGGTGTCAGTGCTACTGGGGCAGGCAGAAGTCAACCCTGATAGGCCGGACGATCGGGGCTGGACAGCAATCTCGTTGGCCGCCATGAATGGGCACCAGGCATTGGTGAAGATGTTACTCCAGCGGGGAGACGTCAATTGCGATAGGCCGGACAACCGCGGCCAAACACCAATCTCGATTGCCGCGCAGAACGGGCACAAAGTTGTGGTGCAGTTGCTACTGGAAAGGGAAGACGTCAAACGAGATAGGCCAGACAATGTAGGTTCAACACCACTCTCGTTGGCTGCCCACAGTGGACATGAGGCAGTGGTGAAATTGCTACTAGGAAGAGAAGATGTCAATCCTGGTCAACCGGACAAGACTGGCCAGACACCAGTTTTGTTGGCTGCCAAGAATGGACATGAGGCAGTGGTGAAATTGCTACTGGGAAGAGAAGATGTCAATCCTGATCAACCGGACAAGACTGGCCAGACACCAGTTTTGTGGGCTGCAAGGGGTGGACATGAGTTGGTGGTGAAGCTATTGATAGAACGGGAAGATGTCAACCCCGATACCGCGGACAACTGCGGCCAAACACCAATATCGTGGGCCGCCAGGAATGGATACGAGTCACTCGTGAAGCTTTTACTAGACCGCGGAGACGTCAACCCCGGTAGGCAGGACCATTACGGCCGCACATCAATCTTGTTAGCGGCTCAGAACGGGCATGAGAGAGTGGTGGAGATGTTACTCGAGCGGCAAGACTTCAAACCCAATGGGCCAAACTGCTACAGCCCGACACCAATCGCACCATCCTAATGGTTTAGCAGAAACCGGACCCCCGCACTGGCACAACCGATTAATGCCCGAGAGATATTATCCTTCCGCCAATCTGCTTACTCTCCTTCAGTTCTCGTTCATTCCTGCTAGCCTCTGATAGGGTCTCTCAGTTGCGGTCTCTCAGTTCCCGTCGTCCTTTCTTCCCCTCCACCCTTTTCTCTGAAGTCTATACCAAAATATACCCCAGTTGGGGTGTGATTTTCCCAACAGTCTCTTTTAGATCCCCTTGCACCTTTTTCAAAAACGGTACCTTGCTGTCTATGGTACTAGCTTCGTGAATCATAAATGGCCGATAATTGGGTCCTTTTATGTTCCGATCCGATACTAAAAAATTGGGAGTGGGTTATTGTTGTTTTAGATTGTAGTTGTAAGGAGAATCATGTTGAAAATAACCAGGGATCATTCCATCTCTCTCCCCTCGCGGTCAATGGATAAATATCTTTTCTTACCTATTTCTATTTGTCGCACCTTTGTCTATTTATTTTTCTCTATTCGTCATTGATTTCTAATCAGTCAAGGGAATAGGTATACCTTGTATAAAACACTATATCGGTGGAACCATACGATATAAGAAATGGTTGCATACAGCAAGGTAGAAGGAAGGTTGATATCGGGTATGAGCCTAGGTACCGGAACTCCGGAGTTGGCTGGAACCTACCGGAGGGATTCCCGGAGGATCCCAGGGTGTTTGGCATTTCCGTCATGTTTTTCCTTCTCATGGAGGCTGGAACACTGTACCTGGAGGGTGGATCATTTGTCTATATAAAGTCCTTCCTTATTCCGTAGATAAATGAGACAAGCAACAGAGATACAGTGCACTCGTATCTAAGACTACATATCCCATATTCTTCTTTCTTCCACTCCTGCCTTCCGTCTTTACAATCACCCTCACTTTTGAAATGAATCATATCCTAATTTTTCATAACATGTGACTCACTCACAGTCTTCTGTTAAAAACAAAATATCTTAGGCTGCGTTTGGCTCGCCAGGATTAGGACTTAAAATCCGGATTACGCCACCAGCCGAGAATTTATGTCCAGTTGTGTTTGGCTTACCAGGATTAGACTAGGATTGTGAGATCAGGATTAGATTAGGATTTAAAGTCTGGACTTTCAAGAACAAATTCATATATTTTACCCTAAAGTATTTAAACCCTATATGAAATACCATTTGCACTCAACCAAGCTATTTATAAATAACATGATACTTTATAAGTTTTCCTAATTTACTTGCCCATATGCCTAACCAGCAAACTCTTTCCATAATTTTTATCATCTTAATTCTGTTATTCTTTCTCCAAGCCTTTTTTACCAGTTGCTATCATATATCCGCAAGCACCAAGAGCACCTCCCATAGCAGCAATCTTCTGCTGCTAGTCTAATACTACCATAACTTGGCTTAAGCTTTTGGGAATTAATAAAGGTCTAGTATATTGTAGTTGTGGAAGAAGAAAGAAACAGGTAAATATAAAGCAAAGATAAAGGAAATTGTGTATTAAACTACAGTACTGAAACACCCATACTAGACAAATTATAATAAAAATTGAGATTTAGATAGGTTACTGGTTAATCTATCCCTAATAGCAGAAATTTTTAAAAAGTAATTAAGAGATTGTTAATTAACAAAAGTCTAAATCTAAATCTTGTCATATTTGGTAGATCCAGGGTTTAAAATCCAGACTTTCCAGAATTAGACTAGACTTTGGATCTTAAGTCCGGACTTAAAGTCCTAAGTCTAGTCTAACCTCCAAAGTCCAGACTTTAAATTCTAGATTTACAAAAATACAACCAGATTTAGATTTAAACTTTTATTAATTAATAATCTGTTTTATCCCTCATAAAAAATTAGCAATTAGAAATATTATAAGTAAGGAGCTACTTATATTTGAGTTTACATTACTATTCACTTTATTAGAATATTTCTGTATGACAGTTTAATGAGCAATATCTAACATTTCACTTTTACCTTTACCTGCTTCTATTTTTTTTCCTCCAATTATATCCTAATCAACCTTGATCAATTCATGAAAGTCTAAAACAAGTTATAATAGTAAAAGACCAGTGGTAGAAGATTGCTGCTATCAGCACTACCCTTGGTAAAGTACCTCCACAAAAGTATTAGTGAAATAGGCTCTTTATACTAAAAACATTGATTTTTCATCCCTGGTAGTTCAGGAACCATGAAATATTTTAAAACCTGACTTCTGGTATGTAGGTACAATAGTCCCACCCCACTCCTACCCAACTCTTAATAACTTTGGGGAAGAATTGGAGAAGTTATGCAGTCCTAAAGTTTTGCCTTTACTCAAAAGCTTTATTTTACATACAAAAATGGCATAGCAATGGGTACCGTCAACTTTGGAGACTAGTAGCTTAGCCCCAGATAATAAACTGACAAAATAAATGGTGTTGGGTAAAAGCTGCAGTGAAGGTGAAAATAATTATATAGGTTGTGAGGATTATTTGAAGCAATTCCAGGTGTGGGGGTTGATCAAACCTGTCAATTTTTGGTGTAAAAAGGTCATTTCACCAACACTTTTGGTGTAACCAGAACTGGTACTCGGTTACTTTTTAGTTTGTTTTATGTTTTGTTTTACGTATCGGTTGATACTTAGTTTGTTTTGTGTTTTGTTTTAAGTATCGGTTGATACTTGGTTACCCTTATGCTTTGATTGAGTAAGAACATGAGTGAGAATTCATGATCGCACTCAAGAAATATGTACTTAAAAAGACCGGCATCTTCCACTATGGAAACAGCAGAGTTCGATAGACAGTATTTTAATATCCTTGGTTGAACGGTTATCTTTATTCTCCTATTACACCACCGAAGGCTCCCTTAGCGAGCCTAGAGTTGACAGTCTCTGGGAGGCGTCACCTTGCTCCTATTGTACCCGACAGCGTGACTAGCGCCCCGGTGTGAACACGTTACATTTGGAGAGGTCCTTTACTTGAGCGAATAAACAAAAATAGTTGAAAGTTAAAACTGGTCACAGTCTTTAGAAAATTTTATAGTTTTGGTGTATATAGAATCTGATTATACAACTAGAAAAACTATCATGTCATGGTATGAACTATTTACTGAAGCAGAGAAGGTACACTATATAGAATGTGGTTGCTTTAGGGTAAAATTTATATGATACAGTTCTTAAAAGTCCAGACTTTGAATCCTGATCTAATACTGAGGTGCAAATCCTAGTCTAATCCTGGTAAGCCAAACACAACTGGACTTAAAGTCCAGACTAGTGTCATAATCCGGGTTTTAAGTCCTAATCCTGGCAAGCCAAACACAGCCTTAGCCATCAATTTTTGCTTGGCTCCTGGACCCTCCATATTCCCCCAAATTCCGACGTCTCTTCTGCCGATCTCCAGGTATGATCCCGGCTCCGAAAGCCATGAGGATAGTGCCATCTTGCACCAAAGTTGCATTACTTTAAGGGCTATTACCTCAAGCCAGAAGACGGAATTAATTAATCAAAGTAGGATTACATACCTTCCAATTGCCCCGCCTGCTTCAGTAAAAACTGCGTGATTTCCACCACCCTTGTCTGAGTACTGATGGCTAAAGGTGTATTTGTCCGGTGTTGCATTGGACCTTTTTCATAGAAGATTGGCATAATTCATTGTATTTTTTGCCCATTCCTAATTTTTCTGGTATCTCTCTTCCTGAGTCTATCGATAGAGGTTGATCATTCCCCTGAACATATTCCCTCTGAGTCCAGAAAATTGCTGAAAACTTTTTTTTGATCAGCCTGATGAAGGTAGGGTTCCTGGATCTAAATTTATGTGTTTTTGCTACACAATGTTAATGGACTCATGCCTTTCGGAGCGAGGCTCGTATACCCGGTAAACCACTAGGGGAAAGAAAAAATGGTGTTTTCCTAGAGCAATAGTTGTTCGGCAAATCCTATGCATTTTTTAAAAAATATGATGTGTCGTGGCTTGTGCTAGAGCTCAACCCTAATACCCTCTATCGAGCGCAACTTCCCAATTCTGTTTTTCTTTTTCTTTTTTTCAGCCCCTGTTTGTGAAACAGAAAAAGATTCTCAAAACCAGTTTCTCTGTAGCTCTTTATCCTGTTCTAAATTTAGTTAGAAAAGAAACCGCAATGTGAAACGATTTCAAAAAATCGCAACCTCCATGGCATGCTTAACGGAGGTTTGGGCGACGTTGAGCTTGGGCATTACACTCCCCGTCCCCAATGTTTGGGCGGCTTCCGCTATTTGTCGCCCGGATCTCGTGACATCTGGAAAGAGGCCACGCTCTCGCTCTAGTCTGTCGGCAATTGATCGCTACCTTTCAATACACCTCGCTTCGTTAAATACAGGGAATGTATGGGACAAATTACGGTTGTTGTGTAAAATAAGATGGTATCTGATCCCACGTTCCTCTCTAGCAAAGGTTCAAACCGGGAACCGCTGGATAAAGAGGAGGCATACGAAAGGCAAAGGGTACTACTTTGCAGTCCCTCTACTCAAGTGCATCATATGCCAGGTCTTGATGCGGCCTGGGCCCGGTATGAGATCGTGTCTGCTCACCGGGGCGTTTCACTCAAAAAAACAGCAAACCACACAACATGCCAATCCTTCTTCCCCCCCATCATACCACTCGCGACTCGGCTTAATCTGCATGCAAACCCTAGCGTTCAAATTATAAGGTCCCGGTAGTGTGGTCTAGGGCCAGTAGTGTTAAGCCGGCCAAGTAGAGTACTTTACGAGTGAGATCCTCCGCAGGGGTATTGCTAACCATACACAGTGTTGAAAAAAACAAGGGGGAAAACAGAAGGCATAACGGGTTCTTCCAAGCAAGGTGCTCATAGGGAATTATGACTCTAGCGTTACCGGTTCATTAAGCGAGGGCTGTGCTCTGCTCCCTCAGGGGCTGATGGGATTCGGCAACTGAAAATTGGCATAGCAGGGTCGCTGGGAGGGATTCAAGGTCTAAAAGCGCTAAATATATTGGAGAGCGGTGGAGAGGCCTGGCGGGGATTGTTTTCACAAGGGTGTCAAGTGTCAGTGGCGGATATTACCTACTCTGCTGAAGCACAGCGATCCGGGAAAATGTTCCCGCCTGTGTGTCCAAAGCGGGGCGACTTGGTATTGGGAGGGCTGATCGAGTTAACGTTAATGAGATTTCTTTTGCTTGATGTTACCCAGGGGACCCATCAAGACTGCCCGTCCTATCATCATACGGCATCATGGTCGGAAGGACGTTGGCATAACAAAGTCCGGGTATCGATAGCCGGGTGTGGTGGTTGTTTCCATCCCGTGCCTTCTGGTTGACACAGGCATTAGATCGGTTTTCACAAAGTTTGCCAATAATGATTGGATCCAGTAAACATCCGGTGTGGTGAGTAACCCTAACCCCATTTTGCCTCAGCTCTAGCGGAATCTGCGACCGAACACCTCACCCCCGACCACTCCGCCTTCTGCTATATTTTGACGCACAAAGAACAGAAAAGGTTTGCAACATCCGAGTTTCCTTACCAGCGCCCCCATAATCCCAACCCCTCGGGATCCGGTAACCGCACCCCTAACCACACCCGCTGCCTTGATAATAGTAGTAACCTTCCTAACAGCAACCACAATGCCGACACCGTTTGCAGCGGCCGCTTTCGGGTGACGGTGGACTGGCTGATGGCGCGGTACGTATCCTACGGGCTTCCGGGAAATTACACGGGGCGGTGGCGGGGCGGTTTTTTTGGGGCAGAAGACATCGACCCCACGTGTCCTGGCTACTACGTGTGGACACCAATCATGTGGGCTGCCATGAATCGGCACGAGGCAGTACTGAAGCTATTACCGGGGCGAGAAGAGGTCAACCCCGATAGGCCGGATAAAGACTGCAGAAAACCACTCTTGTGGGCTGCTGAGAATGGACATGAGGCTGTCGTGAAGTTGTTACTTGCACGGGAAGAGGGCGAGCCTAGTAGCCCGGACAACGATGGTGAGTCACCGGTCTCGTTGGCTGCCAGGAATGGACACGATTCAGTGATGAACCCGTTACTAGTATGAGGAGGCATCGATCCCGATAGGCCGGAAATAACATGGCGCCTATCACTAATCTCGTAGGCTGCTAGGAATGGACATGACGCCATGGTGAACCTGCTATAGGGGTAAGGTGCGAGCCCTGATCGGCGAGATAGGTTGCCCCGACCGCCGGTATTGATGGCCGCCGGGAATGGACTTGAGGCGGCGGTGAACCTGCTATGGTACAGGTACCGTAGGCATGAATCCCGGTATGCCGACTATGTGCCCTCCTGCGCATCTCCAAAGAGTGGCCAGGGCGCCGGAAGGCTAATCACAAGTTTAGAGCCCTGCCCGGACCTCCCATTAGCCCTTACGAGATTATCGCTTTCTCGCTCTTTTCTGGCGCTAAGCTCCGCAGTGGTCTTCGTATGATAGAACCCAGAGATAGTCACCTCAAAACCGACTTCCTTAGGCTGCGGTCAGCCACCCCTGCCGTCCGATACCTCCCCATTCATATCAACCTCTTCCCCTTTTGTCCTGATAGCCTCCCGAGTGTCATATTGCCCTACCGATTTGTCCTGGAAACCGGCTTCTGATTCGTTTACGCCACTCTCACGCAAGTTTCTTCAATATTCGCCGTATCATACTACCTATAGGTCTCTCCGTCTCAATTTGCTCAAACTTGGTATAATGGAAGCGGAAGCAGTGTATTGTGATCTCTGATTGCAGTTACAGGGAGAAGTGTGGCCCAATTTTCTAGTGTATCTTCCTTTGTCGTGGTTTTCTGGTCATTATAGATTTTCCCCCATTTTAGTTCCATCTCTGCTTCGGCTACCTTTCTCTTTCATCTTATTTTTCTCATTCGCCAATCTCTTTTAACTAAATATAAGTTAGTATAGGTGCGTGTTAGGTTCTAAGCAAGTTCTGCACAGTATGCATGTGGTAGGAACAAAAGATCATGTGCCATTTGCTGTAATTGACATTTGGAATTGCTTCACATGTGATTTTCAAATCGCCGCAACAAAACAGGGCCCAGGACTTTGAATTCCATTAGTGGCCCAAGCTCTAGATGGAGGTACTTGCCTCAGTTCAAAGTGTATCGGTGGATCCATTCCGGTACTCCAGCCCGGGGAATGATTCTAGTTAAGTTTTTCTTAACAGTTATAAAAAAAACTAAAATTATCTTCCAGGGTCCGCGAGATCTCTCTCGTGGTATAGCAAAAAGATGAGGGGATGGTGCCCTATCCAATAGGGCGATCACGGCCTATTTACTAGGCAACAAAGTCACGAAAGGATACGGTCCTTTCGCAACACGGAGAATTGGGATAGTTTCGGAGGGATTCTTCGGATACGAGTACACGCTCTCATCTGGGAGGATAGATCGCATGAGGTCAGTAAAGGTCTGGAATGCTCCTTGATCGCTGCAACCGGCCCAAGTATTATAATATAACGCAGTGCATATTACCAATATTGTAGAAGTCCTGGCACTAGCCGTCCTTTGTCATTGTAGGTGCACTGTTTCAAAGTACTCCAGTAACTAATGCCTATGATTTCAACGTGGTCGCGGAGAGAATGAAGAAAACAAACTCGAGAAGACAGGCAAGCTAGCTTGAAAGCAGAATACATTGTAACCAGAAAACGTGATGAAGAAAGTTACAAAAATTATTTAGACCAAAACCAGCATCCAACAACAATTCGGGAGGGCGACAAGATACCCTGCTTCTTACAGTATAAGAAACATTAACAGAGGAAGGGAGCCAGGCCACTATCCAATTGGATTGTTAGGGGCTTTTCGTGAAATGGGTTAGACCTCGTGAGGATGAAATGGCGGCGGGGGTCGTATTTGAGAGTTTGTCGTCGGTTTTGTGGCACCATCGCCACTCCATATGGAGGCAGGAGAATTCTCAGGGAGGCCGGTATGTTGAGTACCGTCCCAGTAATAACTTCACAACTTCCTCATGTCCGTTCTCGGTAGCCCGTGAGATTGGCGTTCGGGCATATTGGTCCGCTCTATCGGGTTCGAGATCTTCGCATTCCAGTCACAGCTTCACCACCGCCTCATGTCCATCGCGGGCCGCCCTCGGGACCGGTGTCTGGCCTAGCCAGTCAGGCTTGTCAGGTCTGACACCCTCCCGCGGTATATGAGTGTAGGTGGGTAACAATGCTATCGAGCCCGCCCGGGAGGGTACAAACGAGCTCTTATGCCCTATCTTGTCTTCTTCATCAATGTCAATGAATAAGGTAGGAAATAAATTGGAAGATACAAGGTATGGTTCCTTTATTTGAGCCAAGAATTTTCAAGGAATTATATCTGCAGTGTTGCGGTCTTTTCAACAGAAGGTTGTGCTTGGTTACTCGGGCCCGTGGTTCGGTCTTGAAATGGAAGGAAGGGATAGCCGTGTTGCCCGGCTTATTAAAGGACTAAAAGTGCGGGGGATGTGGGGGAGAAGAGGCAGAGGCGGTTTGTTCAGCGCTGCCAATGGGGGTCTGAGGTCACGACCCAGCATCTTATAAGCTCTGGTAGGGATAGTGGAGATCGTCTTTCCTCTCCATGTGCTCACCCGCTGACTGACTTGGCATAATAAAGGATGGTTAAGATCAAGCCTCGCAATTGGCCCCGAGCAGTTTGGGTCGCGCTGGGGGGAGATCGGTTTTGGGTTGGGAGGGCTCGCTGGGAGGCCGGGAATTTGGCCCGGGTTGGGGGGTCTAGATGGCAAGCCCGGGAAGCCTGAAAACCCCCAAAACAAAGCCCCAAAGAATTTCCACATATGTTTATCAAGTCGCGTGATATCACTCATATCTTCCGATTTCAGAAAAAAGTGCTGTGAACCCTAGCACTTGACGAACCGGAGGTCTCTGTTTGAAATCCACTGGAGTAGGTTTTACTGCATTCATTGTTGTTAAAGTTTACGAACATGCTATTATCCTAGATGGTGGGTGGGGTATGGCACAGGGAGTATCCTACTTGGTCGTAGGGGGCAATCAATATCCATAACAAACAGGTCATTTCAGCGGAACCGGAAAGCATATTCAGAGGTACGAAGTGAGTGATTAGTGATTTGCAACATTCCCTTTGTTCACATACTATTCAACCACTTCAATGTCTCTGAAGCTGGCAATCAATGGATGCCGTGGAGGGAACCTTTGGAATGTTAATGTGGACAGCAACAGATGGCCTGTCACGCAGCAGAAAATGACTAAAAGAATATATGGAGAACTATGCTGGTTGAGGAATCAGAACGAGAGGTAAGGTAAAAACACAACTTCGTTCGCACTGAAACAGACCAATAGTAAGCAGTGAACTCAAGCGTCCAGTCCGTCCGTCTTCGGGTCTGGACGGGACGGACGGTCATAGCTCCATGACACCCGGGACGGACGGCAATCATAGCGTCCGTCTAAAGGTCTACCTAGGACGGACTAGCGGGGACTGCAGGTGTCTGAAGTAAAATAATCTGTATGACTATTACACAAGATGGGCAGGGCCTGCAGACCCTCGCAGGTGTCGCTTGCTGTCTGTCAACTAGTTTCTTGAATTGACTCAACGAGCCTTGTGGTAGTCTTTGCTAGTGATTCTACTAGAAAAAACATTTCTCTCAGACCTAAATCAATAAACTAAGTGTGATATTTATAACAATAAGACACACACATCAAATAAGATACACACATAGAATGGCAGCTTATTTGGACTTTATATACACAATGATTCAATTTCAGACCTCTATCGGCCTATGGCTAAATGAATTGAATCTTACCTACTTGCTTGTTCTACCACCCATCCTGAACCTGGACACACGACCCTATGGGGCTTGACAGGTGACACTTAAGCCCTACTGATAAGAGACCAGCACTACAGATGATGGCCATGCTCTGCCGGGCCCTATAGATGACGGCCGGAAGAACCCATTTTACCAAAGACTGCAGGGCCCGGCCGTCAACCCCTAAGACGGCCGTCTTAGTAAAGTTAGGACGCTTTGTCCTGTCGTCCTGACTCACCCTGCCCGGGACGCCCTGGACTATAGTCCTGCCGGGCCCTATAGGGCGTCCGGGACGGTTGGGAACACTGATAGTAAGGACAGCGGTATAAGTAAAACATAAACAATGAATCCTGATCCTTCCATCGATCACCACACCTTTCACTATCTCTCGATACAAACTGCTCTTTCCCCCATATGCTCCCAGCCATATGCTTCTATGATAACAAAGGAAAGACATGTCTAACGAAACTCTCCTATCAATCTCTGAACCTCCACACTATTCCATAAAACATCTAAACTTGCTGCCACGCCACCCAACCTTCCACAATCTATCCCAATCCAGCCCCATCTATCTAGAACATTCAATATGGAAGTCTTTAGGAATCTCATGACCGAGAATAATTGTTCCTTTATAATCTGTTTTCTAGATATTTCGTGTTGTCCTTTATCTGGTTCAGCAACTCCCATACCACTCCCAGCACCTGCTTTTTCTAGAATTAGTGGAGCTTGAAGGTCTCTCCGGTATTGAAGTTAGAATAATTGACTTCTGTAAATAAAATTGGATTAAACACTGCTCTCCAATAATTTGGGCATTCGGGTTGGCCCGGGCGTGGCTTGGGTCGTGTTGGATTTGGGCCGGGCCAGCCATCATACAGGCCGGGCTTGGGCCACTCTTAAGAATTTACGGCCCGGGCCGTCCCATTGCTAGGCTTAGCTGAGATGGGTATTGTTAACAATAATTTTATAGTTTAAGATATTTCAAAGGTCCCATCAAGGCAGTCGGTTCTACCACTGCGATATCAGGGCCCGGAGGGTGTGCAAAATGAAGCTGGGGTATCAAAGACCCGGGGAGGTGGGGCGGCTGTTACCATCGCCTGTATCATATCATACCATGATTACTAGGAGTGGAGCATTGGTTTCAGCTGCCATGGTCGGACAAGGTGCCCACCTAGGCTAATGCCCTCATAATTATTGGAGATATAGGGCCTAGAGAGAGCCGAAATGGAGGCTTCACGTGCATTTATTCCTCCTCGGGCGGTGGAGATCGTAACGAGGAAATCCATCAAGTCACTCACTCAAGTTCCCACCCCAAACTACCAGCCGACCTTGTACGGCATTCTGACAAGAAAAGACCAAAAATATGGCTGCAGGCCCGGGCTCTATCCCCGGCTTTCTTCAAAATCCTGATTCCGCGGTATGCCGTAACTACCCCCCTGAAAGCACTGGCTCCCGTAATATTGACAAAGTTCAGAGCGGTAACCTCAACAATGGCGACACAAGCAACAACCCCAGTCACGTCCCTCAAGAAACTACGGTCGCAGATGGTTGGGTGCCGATGGTGCCGGCTATTGAGAACATACACGGGGCAGCGGTGAGCCAATTCCAATGGCGCGAAGGGATCGAACCCGATATTCCAGACAATTATAACAGGGCACCAATCTCGTGGGCTGCCGACAATGGGCACGTAGAAGTGGTGAATTTACTACTGGAGCGTGGAGACGTCGACCTCAATAGGCAGGAAGATAGCGGCCTGACACCAATATCGTTGGCTGCCAATAATGGACACGAGGCAGTGGTGAAGCTGCTACTAGGAAGAGAAGATGTCAACCCAGATAGGGCGGATAATTGTGGCCAAACACCAATCTGGCGGGCGGCCGGGAAGGGACTCCTGGCAATCGTAAATCTCTTGGTGGGACGGGGGGATGTCAACGCTGATAGGGCGGACCACTTCGGCTTTACCCCAATATCAATGGCAGCCATGAATGGGCACGAGGCAGTGGTGGAAATGTTACTGGGGCGCGTAGAAGTCAACCCCGATAGGCCGGACGATTGCGGCTGGACAGCAATTTCGTTGGCCGCCATGAATGGGCACCAGGCATTGGTGAAGATGTTACTCGAGCGGGAAGACGTCAATTGCGATAGGCCGGACAACGGCGGCCAAACACCAATTTCGATTGCCGCGCAGAACGGGCACAAAGTTGTGGTGCAGTTGCTACTGGAAAGGGAAGACGTCAAACCAGATAGGCCAGACAATGTAGGTTCAACACCACTTTCGTTGGCTGCCCAGAGTGGACATGAGGCAGTGGTGAAATTGCTACTGGGAAGAGAAGATGTCAATCCTGACCAACCGGACAAGACTGGCCAGACACCAGTTTTGTGGGCTGCAAGGGGTGGACATGAGTTGGTGGTGAAGCTATTGATAGAACGGGAAGATGTCAATCCCGATAGTGCGGACAACTGCGGCCAAACACCAATATCGTGGGCCGCCAGGAATGGATTCGAGTCACTCGTCAAGCTTTTACTAGACCGCGGAGACGTCAACCCCGGTAGGCAGGACCATTTCGCCCGCACACCAATCTTGTTAGCGGCCCAGAACGGGCATGAGAGAGTGGTGGAGATGTTACTCAAGTGGCAATACTTCAACCCCAATGGGCCAAATTGCTACACCCTGGCACCAATCGCGCCATGCTAATGTTTTAGCAAAAACCGGACCCCCGCACTGGCACAACCGATTAATCCCCTAGATATTATGCTTCCCCAATCTGCTTACTCTCCTTCAGCCCTCGTTCATTCCTGCTAGCCTTTGATACGGTCTCTCGGTTGCGGTCTCTCACGTTCCGCCGCCCTTCCTCCCCCTCCACCCTTTTCTCTGATGTCTATACCAAAATATACCCCATTTTGGGTGTGATTTCGCCCAACCGTCTCTCTTTGATCCCCTTGCACCTTTTTCAAAAATGGTACCTTTCTGTCTATCGTACTAGGTTCGGGAATCATAAATGACCTATAATTGGGGCTTTTCATGTTCTGATTCGATACTAAAAAATTGGGAGTGGGTTATTGTTCTTTTAGATTGTAGTTGCAATCAGAATCATATCCTAATTTTTCATAACATGTGACTCACTCACAATCTTCTATTGAAAACCAAATCCCTCAGCCATGAATTTTGGCTAGGTTCCTGGACTCTCCTTATTCCCCCGATCTCCCACTTCTGTTCCGCCCATATTCGGGTACAATCCTCGCTCCCAAAGCTAGGAGTAGGTTGCAATTTTGCACCAAAATTGCCTGACTTGAAGGGTTATTAACTCGCGCTAGAAGCCAGAATTAATCAAAGTAGGATTACATGCGGTCCAGTGGCCTAGCCTGTTTCAATAAAACCTATGCGATTTCTATCACCGTTGTGTGGGCGCCGATGGCTATAGGTGTATTCATGCGGTATTTCATTGTCGATTTTTCACAGAAAATTGGCATAGCTCATCGTATCTTTTGTCCATTCCTAATTTTTCTGGTATTTCCCCCACAGAGTGCATCGATAGAGTTTGATCTTTTCTCTGATCATATCCCATATGAGCCCATGAAATTTAGAGAAATTTATGCCCTTGATCATATCAATGAAGTTGGGGTTCCTGCATCCAAATTCCTTAAATGATTTTGTTATAAAATGGTAATGGACTGATGACTTCCGAAGCGAGGCTGGTACGGGCAATAACCCCCTAGGACAAAGAAAAAAGGAAAAAACTTCTATCATGGGACCTTTCATGAGGTGGTGATAAGGGGTGATTTAACTTGCTTTTTTTCTAGACAGGTTACCGCAATCAGAGAGCATCAGAGACTGTTAATAGCATGCATGCATCCGGCCATATCCAGAGGATCCGCACGGAGATATTCAAATGTCTTGCACGAAGTGAAAGCACAGCACCTGTCCTCCCGGACTCTATTGAAAAATAATCGCTTTCCTGGATGAGGCTGATATTCTGTGCTGTGTTCAAGGGCTTGGACGGGTGTGTTCATTTAGGTAATTGATTATGCATGTTAAGCCACTGTAAGAGATGTCACCTTGGATTTGGAGTGAATTCACCTAGTCTCCCCCATTGTTTGTTCCAACCGCTGTTAGTACGAGATTACTCACCTGCGAATGCTACACCGATGGTTGGTCACCATCGTGTTTGTTTAAAGGTGCCCATGGCGGGCTGTGAGGGAATTGATGTTATAGTACTATCACTGCCTCCACCCATGTTCAACAGGTTACTATTGTACAGTACATATTTTCTCATGGTGTATTAGGAATCGGGTAACCAGAATGCATCTTTCGCAGTTTGTATCATAGAGGTGGTACTGGAATAGAATCCCGGAAATGTGGCATTGTAGTATACACTTGTTGATCGAATGAGATCAGCTATTTTTCTTTGGTGGCTCACTAGAAGGGGCGGGAATGACTTCAATCTGGCTATGATACTTGAATAAGTGCCTGATCAGTTTGCCGTTGTACTCTAACCTGAATAGCCCTCTGCATACCTTTTTTTGAATGATGTATTATGGCTGGAGTCCATTGTCCAGATTTCCGGACCTAATACTTATACACGATGAAATCACATGGAGTAATTTGTGTAACAAACCATTCCCAATTGGGACCAGATAAACTCGGAGATCCGCTAATGAAACTGGACAAAGTACTGGTGCCGGTATCTGGCAGCCTACCACAAAGCCTCAGGCCAGGTTGGTGCAGGGTCACACCGCCTTCATTTCAACTACTGTCAATGTCGCTACAGGCTTCCTTCTGATTCCTGAATAGCTAGTCATTTTACCTGCTCAATAGCGGCCTCGCATCAGATCTGCTACAATTTAGGTCCTGTTCGGCCCACCTGAAAAACACCCCCCCCTCCCCGCTATTTGGAAATATCACAATAGAAGCAGAAAATGCAATATATTCTGAAAAATTTAAATTTCGTTTTCTCAGAGAAATAACTGTATGATACGTGAACAGGTGTTTGACAATGAACAAGGTTCATCCGGATATTGCTCCTAACTACTTACGAATTTAGCTCGCCGGTGATAGATAACCTCTGGGATGGTGCTGATTTGGCCGGAGAGGATGAAATTTCTGTGATTTGTTTCTATTTTGACTTTACCGCTCGAAAAGAGCAGTTTGCTACTAGTATCATGGGCACACCATTAAGGTAGGTTACCGGCGGTTTTGAGCACATTCCTGAAGAAATAATGGATGCGTTTCAGTAGAAAAAAGTTATTGGAGGCCGGAGACTTCAACTTGCCGGGGTCGTGAGGAGATTGGGGAATATCTCGTCTATGGATAGCACGTTTTTCTCCCTCGGCGCTCTGGACGAATTCTCTGCCGCAGACAGAGCCAAGATTCTCCTTTCACTACAGGACATCATCGCATTATCCCCAAGAACCCGAGTGTTCGTGACCGGGAGGCCTCATGTTGCTGGTGAGCGGTTAAGGCATATCTCCGGGGCAGTAGTAGTTGGTGCTGGTTGGCCCCACGAAGGACGACATTATTCGATATATCCAGTAAGAACTTATAGAAGACGTAACTCTGGACGAGATGCACGAACGGTGACCGGCAGAAATTGTGAAGATTCCGGAAACTGTCTCAGAGATGTAAGTTAGATAGATTCAACAGGAAGCTCCATCAAACCCATCCGCTAACAGGAATTTATCCAGGTTGCTGCTAGTCTCTCTGAATCTCAATTCCATTCTGCGCGGAACCAACATTTATCGGAGGGAAAGGCAGAGAATGATGACCGATGTGTTGGGCCTAGAAGTTGCCTATGGGTCAACTTTAGAACGGACAAATACGCTGGGTGGTCAGAAATCAAAGCTCGGGATGATAGCATTTCTGTGGATATGTTATTCGGAGCGGCCGCTCGGGGCGGAGGAATTGTGCCAGGGATTATCTGTTGAGATAAGATCTGGGGATGGCAATGCCGACAACGCTTCATCTATCGGAACGGTGCTCGGCTGCTGCCAAGGACTCGCGGTAGTATACTGCTAGACTACACACTCCAAGTCTATCTAAGCAGTCATCCCAACCTTTTCCACAGCCCTCGTGCGGTGATTGCGGAGGCCTGCCTGACATATCCAATTACAGCGCAGGTTATAGCACTCTGGGCCTCCGACTCTCCGAACACTCAACAGACACCCTTCCTCGAATGTTGCGCTTCATACAGGGGAACCCACATGAAAAGGATCCCTTAGATCGTGGCAAAATGCTTGCACTGAAGCTCTTTACCCTATGAACGTCATGTCTCAATTAATCTGCTCTTGGAGCACATGCTCGGCCAATCTTATTTTGGCAGTATTGTGGACTTTTGTAAGTTCTCCCGGCTCCGTTGTGCATTTATATCCGGACTCATGGAGGTTGCAAGTAGTGTTATTGAGATGGATGGTGTCGATATAAACTGTGTTGATGATACAGGAGCTACACCGCTCATATGCGCCTCTAGTAATCAACATGTGGCGGCGTTGGAGCTATTATTAGGACAGGAAGACGCTAACCCTAATTGGCCAGAGGACAACAGCAGGTCACCTATCTCCTGGGCTGCTGAGAGTGCGCGCGTTGTGGTGGTGGAGATTCCAGTGGGGAGGGACGATATCACCCCGGATAGGCTAAAACGATATTACCGGACGACGATCTCATGGGCTGCCGGGAATGGACAGGAGGGAGCTGTAAAGTTGTTGTTAGGATGAAAAGAGGTTAACCCCGGGCGGCCAGGCCAATCCGGCCAAGTACCAATCTTGTAGGCTACGGAGAAAGGCCATGATGCGGTATTCAAGCTGCTCCTAGGACGGGAAGGGGCTAATACCAAGAGGCCAGACGAGTACGGTCGGGCACCAATCTCATGAGTTGCCAAGCACGAACGTGAGGCGGTGGTGGAGCTGGTACTGTGCCCTGGTGATGTGAACCCCTATAGGGTAGAGGACGAGGCAAGCTCGCCAAGCTCGCGAGGGGTTGAGAATGGGCATGAGGCAGTGGTGAAGCTATTACAAGGATATTAAGAGCACAACCCCAGCACGCCAGCAATATGAGGACTTGCAGCGCTCTTCTAATACTGGCGGAGGACGTATTGAGGTGTTTCTAAGACAATAAAACACTATCATACACTTAAATGCCCCACCCGCGGTACCAATTTACACTCCCGGGATATCGGGCGTACTAGGTCTGCGCCCTAGGCTCCCCCGATTTTACGCGGGGACCGTAGGTAAACACTCCCGGACACCTGCGCCACCTCCGGTAGCTAATATCAAACCTTCCCAGCTTGTTGTACTTTCCCGTAACCGCCACCCCCTCTCCTCTCCTATGGCCCCGTTATTCTCCCAATAGCCTAAGCACCACCATGAGTGATCTCTTACACCAGACTCCATAGGAACAGGTTAACTATTTTTTAACAGAAGGTTCGCAGGTATCTCACGGGGAGTCTGATAACCTACAACCTTTATTTCACTTTCCGATTAGACCCAAGATAAGTGGGAATGGGTATTGTGCTCCTAGATTACGGTCGTACCGGGAAGTTGGGTTCAATTTTTTATTTCTATAGAAAGCTATAATTCCTTAATTTCAATTGATTGTAATTTCTGTTGTAAATCACCGGCACTCCAACTAACCCCTTGCCTATCCATGGCCACTCGGAGGACTGGAGATTTCTCCGGGAGTGTCTGATGTTTGTAATGCTTAGGAGGAAATTGATAAGCAGGATGGAAGGTTCTAGAGATTATTACCAATGTGTATTATAGATTGATACTGCGGGGCAAGGAAAGGAAATACACCAGGGGGAAAGAGGGAAAGTCATTGGTCAAAAAAGTGGGGTAGAGAGATGTCTGTAGAAGTACAAAGAAGCAGAAAGAGGGGTAAAAAGTGGGGTCATGTGGATGACCAAGGAGACCTGTCTGGATGGGAGAAGCTATGATATGGATGTATATAAAGCCCACTGCTTGAGAGGTAGTGGGAGAGGAAGTAAGGGAGAGAAAAAAAAAGAACGGAGGAGCAAGCGGAGAAAACATCAGAATCAAGTTACGGCCAACAGTTAAGAAAAGACAAAAGCTTCCAACGGGTAGAAGTGTGAATATACGACTTCAATTTGTTTTAATTTCTATGTGTTTCATCTCGGTTCCCCGCACTCCCTTGCTGTCTTCTTTCCCTCCATCTGTTTACCAGATGTGTATGTGCATTAAATACCCGGGTATTTTGATATGGTGGAGTTATAGGGAGTCAAGGGGGTTAGTGGTTACGACCATCACTATAGCCGCGGTAAGTTGGACCCCAACTTATAATACTACACCAGTTGCCGTAACAAATGCACATTTGGAGATTTTATTAAACTTACACGTTCTGGAACTCTAGCTGGGAGCATGTGGTTATACCCCAAGGCTCTCTGCAAAGCTCACGAAATGACCTCCGGAAAGTAAAAGGATCATGCTTTTTCTTCCCAAGGGGTGGGTTCGAGCTACCTTTTTGGATGGTCTCTACCCGGCACGGGAGATTTGATAATGTATTAAGTATGCATAGGAGTATCAGAATTGCGAGTATGGCAACCGTTGGGGTAAAAGATTTGTAATGTTGAACTGGAGGCCTAGTATTTCGTGGGGCCTATGCGGGAATTTCTCTTGGGGTTGGTGGCTATGCAGGTTGCTTCCTAACAAGGAAAAGAAGAAGTTTACGCCCTTGTATGGTCGGTCGAAAATATGACCCCAGATCTCATATCAAACGATCTTGAGGTTTATTATCTCCGAGCCCCTAATTCTACGCGCCGGGTATGAGGCTAAAGCGGGAGGTTAACAATGAGAACACGAACTGACACAACGCGGTAACGCTGTCCTCGACAACCAGCTCTCTCGCTTAATCCGCGACTAGACAACGTTCAAATCACAGAGTATGTGAGATTGAGTGGGTAATACTGCTGTCCAGCCAGCAGAGAAGGGTGCAAGGGAAATTGTATGCAATACGGTGTTCGCTTCATTAATGTCATTGCAAAGGGTAGGAAAGAAGTTGGAAGATACAAGATATGGGGACTTTATTCGAGCCAAGGGTTTTTAAGGAATTATATCTGCAGTGTAGGGGTCTTTCCAACAGAAGGTTGTGCTTTGATACTCTGGCCCTGGTTGGATTTGGAAATTGCAGGAAGGGATAGCCGTGTTGCCCACCTTATTAAGGGACCAAAGGAGCCGGGGATGTTAGGGAGAAGTAGCAGAGGTGGTTTGACCAGGGCTATCAATGAGAGTCTGAGGTCACGACCGGGCATCTTTAATCTCTGGTAGGGATAGTGGAGGGTGTGTTTCCTCTCTGTGGGTTCACCCGCAGAGTGACTTGGCGTGATAAAGGATGGTTGAGATCAAGCGCGCAATTGGGCCTGGGTTGAGATCGGGTCGGATCGGGAGGCCCGGAATTTGGGCCGGGTGGGGTCGTCCAGGTGGGAAGCCCGGGTGGCCCGAAAGCGCCCCAAACACAGCCTAAAAGAATTGTCAGTTATGTTTAACAAGCCACGTGATATCACTCATATTGTCTGATGTTCAACAAAAGTGCTGTGAACCCCAGGACTTGCAGAACCGGAGGTGTCTGTTCAAAATATATTAGAGTAGGTTTCGCTGCATTCATTCTTTTGTTCAAGTTTGAAAACATGCTATCATCCTAGATGGTGGTTGGGGCACAGCAAAGGTACCATACAATGTTGTCGAAGTGGGCAATGAATGGCATTGCATACCTGCAATTTCTGCTGAACTGGAAAGCATATTCTCAGGCACCAAATGAGCGATTAGTGGTTCGCGAGATTCCCTTAGTTCGGATACTATTCAAGCACTTCAACGTCTCCGAAGCTGGCAATCCCCGGCCGGAGCGGGGGGAATCTGTGAAAGCGGTTGGGGAACTGATTCCCGAGAATAATTATTCCTTTTTAACCTGTTTTCTGGGTATTTCTTATGTCCTTCATCCGGTTCACTAACTCTCATACCACTCTCATAGCCTGTTTTTCTTAGAATCAGTGCAGCTTGAAGGTCCCTCCAGTACTGGGGTTGGGGCAGTTGACATCTGTCCGTAGAATTGGATTAATCCCTGCTCTCCAATAGTTTGGGCACTCGGGTTGGCCGGGGTTTGGTTAGGGCCGTGTTGGGTTTGGGTCGGGCCAGCCATCATTTAGGCCAGGTTTGGTGCAGGATTAATAATTTACGGCCCGGGCCGGCCCTTTGCCAGGGGTGGTTAATATGGGCATTGTTAATGATAATTGTTTGGTTTAAGATTTGCAAGGGTCCCGTCAAGACTATTTGTTCAGTTCTACCGCTTGGGGATCAGGGCTGGGGGTGTGTGTAACATGACGCTCGGGCAGCAATGGCCTGGGGAGGTAGAGCGGCTGTAACCATCACTTGTATCATACTATGGTTGCCAGAGGAGGGGCATTTATTTCAACCACAATGGTTGGACAAAGTGCCCATCCCGGCTAATGCCCTCATAAATATTTGGGCTATAGGGCATAGTGAGAGCGAAAAAATGTGGCTTCACATGCATGTATTTCTCCTCAGATCGCCGGGATCATACTTAGGAAATACATCAAGTCAGTCACACGAGTTCGCGCAACCCCAGCTACCAACCTATCCTGTACGGCACTCTCACACTCAAACAACAAAATGCCTTCATCCCTGAGCTCTGGGTCAGCTTTCCCTCGCAATCCTGGTTCCGCGGTATGTAATAACAGCCCCCCTGAAACCACCGGCTCCCACAACATTGATGGAATTCAGAACGGTGACCGCACCTATGCCCACGCAAATAACAGCCCCTACAACGTCCCGGAGGGAATTACGGCCGCCGATGGTGGGGTGCCGACCCCGTCGGCAGTTCAGAATCTGCACGGGGTAGCGGTGGGCCAATTCCAATGGCGCGATGGGATCGATCCCGATAGGCCAGACAATCGTAACTGGGCACCAATCTCATGGGCTGCCGAGAATGGGCACGTGCAAGTGGTGAAGTTGCTACTGGAGCGGGGAGGCGTCAACCCCGATAGGCTGGATGAGAGCGGCCGGACACCGATATTGTCCGCTGCCAATAATGGACACGAGGCAGTGGTGAAGCTGTTACTGGGAAGGGAAGACATCGACCATGGGAGGGCAGATGATAACGGCTTGACACTCATTGCACTTGCCGCCGAAAATGGACTTGAGGCAGTTGTGAAAATTCTATTAGAACGGGACGACGTCAACCCAGATATGCCGGACAGCTGTGGCATAACACCAATTTCGTTTGCCGCTGAAAATGGGCATCTGGGAATTGTTAGGTTGCTACTAGAGAGAGAAGATGTCAACTCCAGTAGGCCGGACTACTGCGGCAGTACGCCAATCTCGTCAGCGGTCCAGAACGGGCATGAGGCAGTGGTGAAGCTCCTACTCGGAAGAAAAGATGTTGACCCCGATAAGGCGGACGATTACGGTCGAACACCAATCTTGCTGGCCGCAAGGAATGGACTCAAGGCAATGGTGAATCTCTTACTAGCCCGCGGAGACGTCAACCCTGATAGGGCAGACAACTGCGGAAAGACCCCAATCTCAATGGCAGCCATGAATGGATTTGAGAAGGTGGTGAGAATGTTACTGGGGCAGGTAGGAGTTAACCCTGATAGGCCGGACAGCTGTGGCTGGACACCAATCTCGATGGCCGCCATGTGTGGGCACCGGGGAGTGGTGAAAAGGTTACTAGAGCGGCAAGACGTCAACTCGGATAGGCCAGACAGCGACGGCCGGACACCAATCTCGTTAGCCGCGAAGAATGGGCACAAAGTTGTTGTGCAGCTGCTACTGGAAAGGGAAGACGTCAAACCCAATTGGCCAGACAAGCATGGTTCAACACCGCTTGCCTTGGCCGCCGGGAATGGACATGATGCAGTGGTGGAATTGCTACTGGGAAGAGAAGATGTCAATCCTGATCCGCTGGACAAGACAGGCGGGACACCAGTTCTGTGTGCTGCAAGGAGTGGGCACGAGTCGGTGGTGAAGCTATTGATAGAGCGGGAAGATGTCAATCCAGATATCGCTGACCACAGTGGCCAAACACCAATCTCCTGGGCCGCCAGAAATGGATTTGAGTCACTGGTGAAGCTCTTACTCGAACGTGGAGACGTCAACCCCGATAGGCCGGACAACTACGGCCGGACAGCACTCTCATTGGCGGCCGAGAATGGTTACGAGACAGTGGTGAAGATGTTATTCGACCGGGAAGATGTCGATCACAGCAGGCCAAACTGCTACGGCCGGACACCACTCTCGTGCGCAGCTGCGAATGGACATGAGGCAGTCGTGAAGCTGTTATCCGTACCAAAAGAGGCCAGTGACAATAAGCTGGAAAAGGGGGCCCTGGATCACTCTCGAATTATTAGGGTGGACGCATGTTCCTAATGTTTTAGTAAAAAACCGGAAACCCTCACTGGTACAACCAATTAGCCTCCTAGTGATATTATGCCCCTACCAATCAGCTCGCTCCCCAGTTCTCATTTAATTCTCTATCGTCCGATACGGTCTCTCAGTTGTCGTTGGTCTTTCTTCCCCTCCAGCTTTTCCTCCGGATTATATAATGGAATATACCCCATTGTGAGTGTGATTTCCCCCAACAGTCTCCTTGGAGCCACTTGCAGGTTGCTAACGAACAGTACTTTGCTGTCTATGGTACTAGGTTCGTGTATCATAATTGGCCTTTAACTGTGTCTTTTTATGTTCAGATTCGAAATTAAGCAAGGGGGGCTGGGGAATCTTTGTTACATTGTAGTCGCAATGAGAATCATATCCTAATTTTTCATTACATTTGACTCACTCAGTCTTCTGTAAAAAACATAACCTGTTTGCTGCATATTGTCTTTGTTCCTGGACTCTCCTTGTTCCCCCAATATCCCCTTTCTATTCCGCCAATATTCTAGTACCATCCTAGCTCCAAAGGTCATGAGTAGGTTGGCATTTTGCAGTAAAATTGCATGACTTTAAGGGCTATTAACTCCCCCTGCAGATGGAACCAACCAAGCAGGATCATGTACTTTCCCATAGCTTTCCTGTTTGAGCAACAACTGTGTGAGTTCTGTCGCCCTTGTGTGAACACTGATGGGTAATGGTGCATCCATGCGATGTTGCATTGTACCTTTTTCACTGAAAATTAGCATGATTCGAGGTATCCTTTCTCCATTCCAAATTTTCCTTGTATTTCTCCAGCAAAGCCCATTTATAGAGCTTGATTTTCTTTCAGAATGAATTCCCTATGATTCTAGGAAATTTATTGGATTTTTACCATTTTGCTACCTGAACAAGCAAGGTGGAGTCCCTGGACATAAAGTTATTTGTTTCTGCAGTACAATGCTAACCTGCTCATAGCTTTTGGGTCGAGGCTCGCACACCGGATAATAAGTGAATTTGATATAGGCAACCTCTATATGAAAGGAAAGAAGAAAAAAGGATGTTGTCCAGACCTCTAATATGGTGGCACTAACGGACAAGGTAGCTTGCGATATCTGGACAAGCTACCACAGTCGGAGGGCATCGAAAGATTTTACAGAGCGTGCGCACAATGTGCAAGATCTGAAGGATCTTCACAAAGCGATTCAGATGCCTTGCAGGAAGTGAAAGCGCAGCAATTGTCCTCCGAAAGTGTAAAGAGAATAATTCCTCTGCTGGGCAAGGCCGGTATTTGTCCTTTTTTCAAGGGTGTGGACGGGAATGTTTATTTGCGTAAAAGGTCCTGTATTTCAACCCTCTATAGAAATTTCACTTTGGTTTTGAGGTCAATCCCCGGAGTCTGCTCTGGTTTTTTTATTTTTTATTTTTTTAACTGTACTTAGCGCAAGGTGGCTGGCCTGCGAATGCTGTACCGATGGGTGGTCACCATCGTAGTCGTCGGAACGTACACGTGGTGCCCCGTGAAGGAATTGGTGACATAATACGGTCATTATTCAAGTGGATACTATTGTACAGTACTGTTAGGGGGGACCAGACCATGCGTAAAAGATGACAACGATAGTTGTCATCTCGCTTTTGCCTATTTAGTATTAAATTTTTTTTTCCTATCGATAACAATGATGAAAACGGGGCTTGTAGGCGGCCCGGTAAAGAATAATAGAGGGGGCAGGAATACCGAGGAAGAGACATGTATTACCGGGGTTCTTCCGGTCTCTTTTATCTCTCCATCTCATCTTGTCTTGCAGAGCAATGCGTTCTTCTATCGGCTTCCTCCACCGTCAGTAAAATTACAATCGTTGGTGAAGTTCTTTGGCGTACTCTTAGTACCAACGACACGGGAAATATTTGCCCTTTGCTTCAACCCACAAAAGGACGCCCAGAAGAGAGGCAAAGTAACAGCACCCATGTTCTCATCGTATATTTGGAATCAGATAACTATTAAGGGTCTTTCGAGGCTCGTATGATGGAGGTGGTACTAAAATAGAATAACAACATGCCATTATGCCATTACAGTATCGCGGATTGCGGGATGGCAACTGCAATTTCTTTTGCCGAATCATCTCTTCCAAACGACTATTTGGGAGAAATCCTGGCAAAGCTAAGGTAGTCACAGTATATTCTGTAGACGGTCTTCCTGCCCTGAAATATTAGGTTGTCCGCAATTATCCCCTCCACCTGTCAACGGGCAGCCCCGCCTTCTCCATCGCATGCCGGCACTGTGGTTGAGTATACCATTTATGCAACCCAGTCCAATACTTCCTATGAGGGGGATGGGGTCTGACAACAAACAGCAGGGTGTAAGACTCTATCACCACATCGCATCTCCTCAAGTAAGGAAATAAAGAAGTTTGATAGCGGGCAGGATTTGAAGGGTCACGGGTGTGGTATAAAATTAGGCAGTACCTAATAATGCGCTCCTCTCGAGGGACAAGTTAGGACAAGGAAAAATAGATAAGGAGGAAGAATTTGAAAGGGGATGCATACTATCATACTGCACAATCCATGCACACAAGCACACCATACCCCAACCATTAATGTTTACGGCTTGGGTCAACTCTTGTGGTGGTTCATATGTGCCTTCCCCTAAATAATACCAATCCACACATCACTTTGGTGCTTTCCTCCTCCCCTAAACCAGGGGGAAAAAATAGGTTCAAATTTTATTAAGCTAAAATACATTCGGTCACAACAAGTCGAGCCTTACATCATCATCCTTACCACTAGCTATCCTGCATGAATACCACACATATCATATCTTTGACTAAGATCTTCTATCCTGAACAGGAGAGACTTATTTTTCTCAAATGAATGGATCTGATTTGATACCATATGAGAGAGGAATAGTCATGGCAATGTAGTAAAAGTAAGCTATCTTTGAAGAGATTACTAAAGAAACAGGGCCATTATGGTGAATGGTTCAGAAAGTTATGAAAAGTGCATAGACTGATAAGAGGTATCAGGGTTGGAGCCTGGTAGGAGGTAGAGGAAGGGTGAAAAAGCTTTCAAAATATTAAGAAAATGATATAAGTTATGAAGATTATTTACAATGAGTTAACTATGTTAGTATTAACAAAAGTAGGTGTATCACATAGCATGCAACCATCTCAAAGACAGATATGAGCAGCTAGCAAATGCTATTGCATCTAAAAAATAGCTGTCCACTTGAATGATTCGCCATTGTTGAAAAAATCAGGAATTAGAAAGTAGATAGCATAGTAGTGACCAAGATTTACTAACTTTGATGCCTGTAGGCAACTTGAATTGGGGTACAAACAGTCTCATCTAGAGGTAGATAATTGGAAAAGTTGGTTTACTTTTAACCATGAGACATATTGGTACCGAGGGGCCAATATGAGCTATTCTTCATGATGGTATTTCCAGAGTTCTTGGTTTACACCAACTCTATGCAGCAATGCAGTCAGCCTAACTATCATAGTTGCTTTGTGAATGCCTCTGGTTACCAGGTTCAGCATAGTATTGGAGTAATAGTATGGGGTGAAATGATGGGAAAGATAAGGACTGGATTGATGAGAATTAGTGAGGATCCTAATGCTGAAAGACATTATGTTACAGGCTGTATTTATTTACCAATCTTGCAACACAAATGGCAAATTTTAGCCCCAGTAGTTCCTCCTAGTCAGACCTTTTATTTTATGCAAGATAGTACTAGTATTCATCACTGCCAGTGGACTCCTGTGAAGGAATGGCTACAGTATTTAGAGTGTGAAGGAATTAAAGGGTATCAATTTTAATAGATCAAACAGCCTCCTTACTCTCTGGATCTTAATCCTATTGAGAATATATTAAGTGTAATGAAGAGTCAAATTGACCAGAAATATCGAGAGTTATTGCAGAGATATATTGCAAGGCTTGGAGTTTCTTGGTCAGTTATACAGACTACAATCTTTGATGCTGCAAGCAGTTGTGGGAATCAGATTGCAGATGAGGTATTTGAACAGGTGGCAGTAAGTATGGTTAAGCGGATTCATGCAGTGATCAAGGAAGGTGGATGGTATACAAAGTATTAGGTGCTTTGGTGTTTTTGTTTTTTTATATCTGCAGGTTTCTCCCTATCTTGTACTTTTTTTTGTGTTTCTGGATCATCCTTCGCTTTGGGTTTCTTTGGGTTTCTTGAGGTTTGTGGTTGCTACCGGATGTATTTTGGCTTACTAAAATATGAACGTATTTTTGCCCCCCGCTGTATGGTATCGGTTGCTACTTGGCTTAATGTGCGGGTGGGCCCTGGCGTTAAAAGTGCGAGGTCCCGCTATACTGCTGTGGTAGGGTGGCACCGGTGTCAAGCGGACTAAGGGGACTACTTTACGAGCGAGAGCGTCTCCAGGGTGATCACTAGCCATAAAGGGTGCATAGAAAAGCAGGTGGCGAATATAGGGCATGGTGGGTTCGTTTAAGTCAAGAGCTCTTAAGGAATTATATATCTTGTGCAACCCCTTCGTTAATGGAAGGTTGTGCTTTACTCTCGCATGGGCGGATGGGATTCTGCAACTGACGACTGGAACAGGGGCGTCGCTTGGAGAGAGTCCGGTACTGGGGGGGCCAAATGTATTGAGGAGCGGCGGAGGTGGTGACCTGGCGGACACGGTTTGCACAGGGGTGTCAATAGGGATCAGAGGTTATACACCTGCTTCTGTGAAGCACAGACACCGGGAAATACCCCCACCCGCGGGTTCTAAGCGGGGAAACTCGGTATTAGGAGGGCTTATTAGATAAATGTTAGTGAGATTTCTTTTGCATGGTGTACGCAGGAGACCCGTCAAGACGGGCAGTCCTATCATCATAGCGGATTGAGGTCGGAAGGGTGTTGGCGTATTACAAAGTTCGGGTCTCAATGGCCCCGAGTGGAGTGGTGGGGTGACTGTTACCATCACGTGTCCTATGGTTGACACAGGCATAAGTTTGATATCACAAAGTTCGCAAACAATGATTGGATCACGCGAACATCAAGAGTGGTGGCTATTCCCACTTCCGTTCCGCTCAGGGGCAATCTACCACCTAACACCACCGCCCTCTTTTAGTCCACCCTCTGCTACATTCTAATCCTTCAAGAACGGAAAAATGCCACAAAATCCGAATTTCCTTACCGGTGTCCGCGGTAATTCCGACCCCGCCAAATTCGGTAAGTGCACCCTACACCACACCCCCTGCTTTAATAGCAGTAATACAATAGGGCTAACTTTCTTAACGGCAACAACTGTACCTACAAAACTGCAGCGGTAACTTTTCGGGTGATGTTGCGCTGGCCACTGGTGCAGCACCAATCTTACAAGCTTCCGGGGAATCACACGAGGCAGTGGCGAAGCGGTTTTCTGGGGCGGAATCCATTAAGGCCGACAATCCTGACTACTACGGGCGGGCACCATTCTCGTGGGCTGCCATGAACGGGCACGAGTTAGTACTGAAGCTTCTGCTGGGGCGAGAAGAGGTCAACCCGGATAGGCAGGACCAAGACGGCATAACACCACTCTCGTGGGCTGCTGAGGATGGACATGACGCGGTCGTGAAGCTGTTACTAGCACGAGAAGAGGTCAATCCTGATAGCACAGACAACAATAACGAGTCACCAATCTCGGTGGCTGCCAGGAATGGACACGAGGCAGTGGTGAACCTGTTGCTAGTACGAGGAGGCATCGATCCCGATAGACCGGACGTGATATGGGGACGATCACCGATCTCGTGGGCTGCCGGGAATGGACATGGCGCCGTGGTGAACCAGCTATTGGGATGGGAAGGTGTCAATCCTGATCGCCGAGATAGGCTCGGACGGGCGCCGTTGTTGCTGGCCGCCGAGAATCGACATGAGACGGTGGTGAAGATGCTTTTGGGACATGAAGGTGTCAGCCCTGATGAGCCAGACTGTTACGGCCGAACACCCATCTCAATGGCCACCGAGGGCGGACACACGGCCGTGGTGGAGCTCCTGCTGGGACAGGAAGGCGCCAACCCTAGAAGGCAAAGCTAGTTGGGGTGGCAGCCAGTTTGACAGGCTGCCCGGAACGGACATGGGGCAGTTGTGGAGCTACTATCATACAGGTGCGGTAGGTATAAATCCCGGCATGCCGGTTATGTGCCCTCTCACGGTTCTCCAAAAAGTGACTAGGGCCCTAGAAGGTTAGCTAACAAGTTTAACGCCTCGCCCGGACCTCCAATTAACCCCTACGAGATTTATCGCCTTCTTTTCCTTTTTGCGCCTTAAGCTCCCGAGCTTTCCTGGCGGAACCCGACATATACACATAGTGCTCCACCGACTTCCTTGGGTTCCCATCAGCCCCGCCACCCGATACCTCCAGATTGGTAACACCCTCATCCTTGACTGCCCCGCCAGTATCAAAATCCGCTAGTGATTTGTCGCGGAAATTCCCTTCACAATCGATTGTACTCTACCACTCTCATGCAAAGTTATTCTGTATTTCCAGTACTACCGGTAGTTCTCTCTCACTCTTTGCTCAAATTCGGTATAATGGAAGAGGAAGCGGTCCGTTGTGCTCCCATGTTGTAATTACAGTGAAAGGTTTAATGGTAGGTTGGTACAACCTATTGCCAATTGGGCAAAGCACACAGGATTTAGTTCGGATGAAGAAAGCAGTGTCTCGGAGGTCGGCGGAAAAAGGTATTCCCGGTTGCCGGGCCATTGCGGGGTCATAGCTCTAGGAGACCGGGTCCGTGGACCCCTACTAGAACACCAGCTGCCACGCTGGTAGACTTCGACACCCTCATCCTTCCTACAGTTCGGGTTCTTCATTGACTACTCGCGTTCTTGCATCGCCCACCCGCCGCCCACTGACAAACACCAGGCGCCCCCATTGCCACCTGGGGACACATCGGTGGTAACGATCTCCCCTGGCAAGGGCAGCGACAACCTCACCAAAGCCTCCGGCAGTGGAATCTCGGGACTATCGGGAAGGCTGCTGTCTCCGGCCATATTCCCTTCAGGCATTGTTGTTTCCTTATTCTATTGGGTTGCCTTTATAGTGTAGCTAGCTTTTCCTATCATACTTTCTCAGTGTTTGAAAATTGGGCCCAATTTTGTAGCGTATCCCGCTCCTTTGTCGCGGTTTCCGGTTACTATACTCGAGTATATTTTCCCCCTTCATTCCATCCCCTACTCCACCACCCCCCTTTTTGATTTTTGATTCTTGCTTTTCTCATCCTCCAATCTATTCTAATTAAATCCAAGTTATTATAGACGCCTGTTATATACTACGTGAGTTCTAGACAGTAGGTGTGTGACAGGGGGGCTGAAAGCTTGTGTGCCATTTTCTGTAATTGTGATTGGGAATTGTTTCACATGTCATATTCAAATCGCCGGAACAAAACCGGGCCCGGGAATTTCAATATCATTAGTGGTCCAAGCTCTAGATAGAAGTGTTTGCCTCTGTTCGAAGTGTGTTGGTGGATCCATTCGCTTAATCCCGCTCGGAAAGTAATTTTGGCCCCCTTTTCTTAACGGTTCCAAAAAACCAATATTATGTTTTCGGATCCGCGAGATCTCTCCTTTGCTATCGCAAAACATTATGGGATGGGTCCTTATCCGGTAGGGCAATAACTGCCTCTTCCCTAGGCAACAGAGGTACGAAAAGATGCCGGATGCCCGTACCTGTAAATGGAAAGGTTGCTACCCAATAACAGTGGAAAAATGCGCAAAGGAGGATGTGACTTCGCTACATTCATACAACTGTGGAGGATCTAAAAGCCCTGAAGTTCGGTTTTCTTCACTGTCTTAAACATCATCAATGCAGCCCAATTCCTCCCTGAATCATTGTAACGATCCCCTTGATTCCACGCCTGCCCAAGTCCCTCCACACACTTCAGAAATAGCAACGGCAAGACATATTCTTGGAGTCCTCTTCAAACCCTTTGACAAACCTATTGTGCTCTCGAAAATCAAATATACCCTGATGACTTCCGGAAACACCGTTGACCTTGTGTCATGCTTCCGTCCCCTCCCGCAATCAACAACTCACGAACATCGATCCTAACAGTACTAGCAGAGTAGTCGGAGATGAATGCAACACAGTGGCCGGCGTTAGCCGCCCGCTACAAAACGTCAAACAGCGTAAGGCCTTTCCATCCATATTGCCTATGCTTGGAGGGCTTCTGACTATTAGCTCCATGTACTAATTCCAATATAATCCGTATCCTGCGAGGGGAATGAATGGGCCCAGCGCGCTTTTCGGCTTCAAGCGCACAATTACGGTAGGACGCCGATCGCTGACTTCCTATAATATCATACCGTAAGCGAGTAAGGTCATGTACATCTTGACGGAAACCTTCGCGAGACGTTGGAACTGCCGGTGCACTAGGGTGCGCTTGAAATGACTCTTGCCATATACCGTAAAGCGGAAAATGGGCTCGTGTAAGCCTGAGAATGTGAAACGACAGAATTGGGAGCTTCCAGGGGAATCTGAAGGGGAAGGAGTGACCTTGGCATATTTTCATGCTGACTGGAGTTTGTGAAGATTTAACCATCGTACCATCCTCGGTTCGAATTTGTGGGTTTCTGAGAGGCAACGCAGAAACCTTCGTGGAGTGAGCGGCCAACTCCAAGACTGTGCGCGATGCGGGCTCAACGGCTTGAACCCTAGCACAGGGTACGCCATCCATTGGAATAATCGAAGCTCGCGTTGAGTAAGGACTTCAAAATTCTCTCTCTCCGATATTGGGAGTCGAGCTTACTCGTATCATACCTGGATTATTATTTGTGTTGCTGTATGCCACTGAGGCCAAGAATTCACGGCTGGCGTAGTTATGGCAGCCCCGCGCGACGCTCGATACCACCTGTACCACTTTCATTGGCGATTCCCACAAAGGTGTCCACAGCCCACGTGGGTGCTGCCAAATTTAATTTGTATCCTGTAGCTCAACGAGATATACACCAAATTCCAGCCACTGCCCACACTACGATTAAACTCCAGTCATGGGGCGGATCACTTCCCAATCAACCCCAAAGATACCTCTCCGATGGCAGCCCTGTGTTGTTTGCGTTTCCCCGCTGTCTTTCCCACCGGGGCTATTTAGTCTTAGCTGAATACTGTATATTGAGATTGAACAGGACCCGTGATTTTCTGGAGAGTGAATTTCAATCCCCCTGACTACCCCTCATATGCGGCCACTCTAGTACCCACTGGAATTCTATCTTTTTATACCAAATATTTAGGCTCCACTCGGTACATCCCGAGCATGAACCACACCCCATAGCCAGCTCAGATTTGACCACAGAACTTTCCACCTCCATATCCAAGGTTGGTCTACGGGAACTCCTTCCACCACATCTCGCGTTACCGACTTTTCTGGGGCTAGCGAAAGTACCGGTATTTTGAACTGTCATACCTCAAGCGGTGACAAACAGGCTAGATTTCCCGTTTCACATACGCAAGCTACACCTTATCGCCTTCCTTCGTCACCCTGAAAAACGCGGCGACAGTTAGCCGAACCAAGCACCGGATGGATCAGTAGGCTCCCCTTATCCTCGGCATCTGTGGTTTCAGGAACCACCGGCACCGGCCCAGTGACCTTGGTAGGAATGTCCAGGCCGGGATCAGCGTAAACTTCAGCAGGAATTCAGGGGAGTATGATGTTCTTTCCAGTAATAAGAATAACCTGATCACGATCAACCTGAGCAATCCTACCAAATACCGAAAAATATATTAAGCACGTGTGTCCGGAGCTACGGGTAGAGGTGTTAACGGCTTTCCCGAGGGGTTTCCGGAATGGGTCTAATATGGGATTACAACTAGAAGAAGCATCTAGGTCTTATCGGATAATTCCCTCTCGTAGAAACAGAAATTCACGGCCGGCCAAGATCTCATTGCGTCGGTAAAGAGGCTTTTGGAGCGTAACGGTCACTACCGGGTGGCACTTCAATGACTACGCGGATATTGGTATGTTCTCCTCATTCGCAGCAGATTTTGCGGCTTTACATTGCTCAGAAAGACGCAGATTGCCCTCCAATATCTTTCTCGGTGCGCAAGTGGGGGTGATTATGATTTTTGTTTTTTTTGTGTCCACGGGAGTGGGGTACAAAGGTTTAGTGATGGCCTGAGGCCATGGGCACCATTTTCGGATTCCACTAGCCAGCGCCGAGACGAACCAAGAGCGATTCCTATTAAATATAAGGAGGCGGTTTGAAGGTTCAGACAGTGGTTATTGGGTTCTCGTTATAGACAACTCCGCCAACGAGGATGACTTTGTTGAAGTGTTGAATGATAGTGTGTCATGGTTGGTCATGGAAGGAATAGAAAGTAGAAGGATAAGGTTGTTTGCCGGAGTGGCAGGAGTGTTTTTCGGGATTGAGCAGTAGGATAGATTTGTTTGAAGGCTAGAGGCGGATTTCACAGATATGTCTTTCCTTTGTTATTACGGATGCGAACAGAGGAGTTTGGGCATGAAGGGAATGTGAGAGATGGGTGTAGTGGTTTATGGAGAGATTAGGTTGCTTTGATGATGTTTTTCCTTATACACCTGTCATTACCTATGAGCGAAAGGAGAGAGACGAAGAATAAGCACTTTTCCCTTGGATCCCACCACAAGTATTCTCTATACTGTTCCGTTCTATTAGCACTGCGCATTTTGATAGCAATCACCATAACAACAGACTTTAGCGGCAACAAGGGTCCCATCGCCAAAGTTCCACCACAAGGCCAAATGGGTACTGGCATTCACCACCAGATCACTCCGGATTGCCTATTGGCAGGACTGCAAAAGGATTGAGGTCGGAGGAATAGGGGGGATGAAGCCCAGGCGTTGTTTTCGAAATGCTTGGATAACTGGAACCGTACGGGAGGTAAAGAGCAATGGGCAATCGCAAAGATCCTGGACTCCGCGCATCACATCCTGCTGGCTATCGTAGAAGAGACAACCTTTATGACCGAAACACAGACACTGCCATCCACTTACTGGACCATTTTCCGAGCCAGCTACAAACAAGCATAAAGACTACTTTCACAGCGTTTTTGTGATATCCGACGAGAGACCTCTATGACGGGAAGCCTCCTAGCTACGTATTTCGTCACCTTTGACCTGATCACACGGCAGATGCCCCGAGCGGCGGATCTTCTATGTCTAATTTTATTCTTCAATCGGCAGAGCATACCCGAAGAGCTATTGAGCCAAAGTGGTTTGGAAAGGATGGATGATCAAATTGAGTTTCGCCAATCCATTGGAAAACTATTGGGATTTTCCCTGGCTGCGACTGTCAAATGTGAGGACACGGCATCATATGAGCTTCACTGTTCGGTCTGACTGTCTTTGCAAATATATTTATCAACAGAGTCTAACTGATGGAGAGCCACTGCACTGGGAGTGGTTTCAAGGGGTTTCCCGCGGGATTGGAATACCTGGCGAGATGTTAGTTCTAAACCGAATTGAAGTCGTATGCCCCCACCTCTGTGCGTTGGAAGCTTTTGTCTTTCTGACTGTCTGCCGTAACTCGATTCTGACTTTCTCTCTGATCGCTGCTCCCTTTTTCTCTCTATCTTTTTTTTTCACTACCTCTCAAACATCGGATTTTATACACATCCAGATGATAACTTCTTCCATCCAGATCGGTCCCTTTTGCCATCAAGATGACCCCGCCTTTTACTCCTCTTTTAGCTTCTTCATGATCCTAGAGACGTCGCTCTACCCCACTTTATTGACCAATTACTTTCCCTCTTGCCCCCTCTTGTATTTACTTTCTTTGCCCCGCATTATCAATCTATGGTACACTTATCTGTAGTAATATCTAAAACCTTCCATCTTGCTTATCAACTCACTTCTAAGCATTACAAACTTCGGACACCCCCGGAAAAGTCTCAAGTCCTTCCAGGGTGGGTAGATAGGCAAGGGGTTAGTTGGAGTGCCTGTGATTTACAACAAGTTCTGCATACATTCCACCTGTAGTTGTAGTAACCTAACATTCAACGGATCCTAACACCGAAGAACTTTGCTTCCGTCCAGGAAAATACCTCCGAGATATCGGTTTCTACAACGGCACCGAAATTCAATTGGGTGGGTGTATCGCGCTTCGGGAAGAGAGTAAATAGTATGACTGGGATGAGGAAGGCCATGGGAGAGTTATGCTCCTAGGGCTGGTAAGCACATGTCAAGGCAGATGTGGCCGAGAAATTCCTGCGGAACCCATTAAAGGAGAATGATGGATTATTGGGCCCAAATATAATCGCATCGTCTTGGAGGTCGTCGGCTACCTGGATCTGGCACTGGAATACAGTGGAAAGTATGGTGAGTCAGAGGGGATGAAGTGACGCGTGCTAGAGGGGCGAGAAAAGATCCCTGGGCCAGACCATCCAGATACTTTAACCAGTGTCAACAACCTGGCCATTGCGCTCCATGGCCCGGGGAAGTATGGTGAATCAGACACGATGCATCGACGTGTATTTGAGGGACGTGAGTAGATTCTGTTGTGGATCACCGGCGCTCCAGCTAACCCCTTGCCTATCCACGGCCACTCGGAGGACTGGAGACTTCTCCGGGAGTGTCTGATGTTTGTAATGCTTAGGAGGAAATTGATAAGCAGGATGGAAGGTTCTAGAGATTATTACAGATGTGTATTATAGATTGATACTGCGGGGCAAGGAAAGGAAATACACAAGGGGGCAAGAGGGAAAGTCATTGGTCAACAAAGTGGGGTAGAGAGATGTCTGTAGAAATACAAAGAAGCAGAAAGAGGGGTAAAAGGTGGGGTCATATAGATGACTAAGGAGACCGGTCTGGGTGGGGCGAGCTATGGTCTGGGTGTATATAGGGCCTGCTGCTTGGGGGGTGGTGAGAGAAAGTAAGGGAGAGAAAAAGAACGGAGCAGCAATCAGAGAAATCACCATAATCGAGTTACGGCCAACAGTTAGAAAAGACAAAAGCTTCCAACGCGCAGAAGTGAGAATATACGACTTCAATTCATTTTAGTATGAAATTAAGGGAGGTTTCTAATTTCATGAATCAAACTAGGGGCGAAAGAAGCGCCTTATAGATCGGGAAAGGGGAAATCAAAGCACGAAAACCGGAGGTGTTATTTATCTAGGCCGATGCAACGTAAGGTTGCGCATATGATCTCACGTTAATAGGGACAGGCTCCACCATCCATTGAATTTGGCATCCATTCTGTTAGAACTGGCACACTATGGACAATGCACCTTCCAGTTCTGACGTCTCGTTGTCCCAGAATGCATGTAGAGTGGGCTGTCTATGGCAAGTAGCAAGAAGAATAGAATGAACGGAAGATTGGTGTTACCGGGGGCGCTTAGTACAGATGAGTAGCATGACAGGCAGATGGGTATTTTTGGAGGAGTTTAGGGTTGGGGTTTTATGTTGATATGGAGGGGTATAGTGCAAATGGACCCGAACCGGGTCCTCCAAATAGGCCAAATGCAAATCCTAACTAGTCAACCACAACATGAAATTTTGCAAAAGAAATACTGCTAGGTTGAAGCAAATTCCATGGAGAACAGGATACCCGTTTTTCTTTTCAAATAAAAGACTGTCAGCAAAAGTAGTTAAAGATTAAAAAGTGAAAATTTTGGTGAGAGTAAAACAAGTGATAGAATCTACACACTTCTGTGCTGAAATATAGTGTGGAGTAGATATGGGTAGGGTAAAATATTAAAAACCATGGTCTGAAGACAAAAGGTTAGTATAAGGTGATGGGACAGTTATTTGAGGTTAACCAGTTAAATTTATTACTGGTTAAGGAGTTCTTACCCTTATACCTAATTTCTATCCTTTGTTCAGGGTATAGAACTTGGCATCTCTTGCCATTACCCGGATCGCTTGCAATGGGTTTCACCGCAATTCCTGTTTCATCGGAGGTCCCGCCTTTAGATGCTTTGCATCATACCACTCACATCGGCCCCCCTCCCCACCACACAACCTTCTGCTCTGCGCCTCGGAAGAAAGTTTGGCCATCATGGTTGCAGTGATATTTAAAAAAATCACGGATGCAATTAAGACTCGCAGTCCGGACCTCCTGACCTTTGCGAACCTGGATGCTGCCGATTTTGAGCAAGTCCACCGAGGGTTACGACACCATACCAATTACCTAGAGCAATATTCCTTTCGGTAAACATTTTTCTGAATTTTGACCTTCGCTTTTGTCCTTTTGTATTTTTCCATCCACACTACTCTAACATGCTTACAGAATCCATTGGTTTGCCGCCGACAACATTCTGAAGGTAGTAATGCCTTCAGCCCTGCATGAGTGCCCTGCTGCGTGGCTCATCGCAACCCTTATGCAAGGCGCGGGACAAGGCCTTATTCCGGCAGTATGGGATCGAACCATGATTGTTGCTCCTGCTCCTGGTTTGTTCTCTATTATATCCTGTAAAACTCCAAGAATTTTACTAACACGGTTTGCTAGAATATGACAATTTTGTTGGGCCATATATAAATTCAGTAAAGGAAGCAGACTTGACGTTTATTCCACTTGTCGGTCCTGAATGGACTACAAAGGCCGAATTCCCTACGGTTGTGTTGGAGTCCGGATGGACTGAGGGGGCCGATCAACTGACCCGTGATGCCAGACTTTGGCAAGAAGGGTCTACAAACCGAGTGCGGGTAGTGATACAAGTGAAATTCTTTCCTAGCAGTGAAAACAAGATTGGTGCTCGTTTAAGTCTCAGTCGTACCAGCCCTAATAGCGCTACCTCTTTCGAATGCTATGCAAGTCTCTGTTTTTATTTTCTCCCATGCTGACTGTATTACTAATTTGCTAAATTGATCTTCAGGAAATCCTTCCCCCCGCTGCCGATCCTCCTGAAAATCCTACCATTACGCTCTCCGAATTCTATGGTGGAAATTGTCCTCCTGGTGTGGTCCTGGAGGATGCTGTTATACTCAAGCTAGAATCTCTCCGTGAGATGGCAAAATGCGAAATTCTCGCCCGCAATGCAGTGCCGGATGAATGAAATTTGGTATGTTCAGAGGCTACCAAGTTTTATATGTATAATGGACATCTGCTAAATACTTGGTAAAGGAGGCCTGGCCTTTGGTTGATCCTCCAGCGAGAACTCGAGTTGTGGGGAAGTGGGGCAGTAGGGCAGCCCGGAGGCTAGCTGCTTGGTTTTCCCTTCCTCTATGTTGTTTCTCGTTTCATGCTGTCATGTTGGCTACCTTGTTGGTTGCTTGTTTGTTGCGTCCGCCGTTGGTGTCGCGTTCGCCGTTGGTTACTTGTCTCTTGTGTCCGCCGTTGGTGTTCTGTCCACCGTTGGTTACTTGTTTGTTGTGTCCACCGTTGGTGTTGTCAGTTGAGAGTGGTAGACAAACAAATGAACCAGGATCGTAGAGGTGAAACGGACTTTATCACTGTTCTTCAGAGCGAACCTCCTAGCTACATACAAGACACCGAACAATATGTGACCGCTCACTCTAATCTCATACGCTTTAAGTATCCAAACCCTTACCGCACTGTTACTCATCATCCCCAGAATCATTACCATTCAAGGCTGAACGAACGCTATCACATCTCTAGTTGCCCACAGTGTTCCCAACCGTCCGGGGCCCCCGTAGGGCCCGACGGAGGGACTGCCAAGAGCCCGGGACGGGACAGGATGGCAACACACAGTCCGTCCCCGCCCTTGAAGTCCTAGGACGGCCTCATGAGGAAGGACCATGAGCCCCACGATCTGAGGCAACTTCTGGTAGGAGATGGCAGGTGACTACATAGGACCACCGGGGATCGTAGGGGACTCTGGGTACGGGCTAGGGGTTTAAGGGAGGGCAGGGGATGGTGTGTGACTGTGGGTGACGGCAGGGAACTGTCGGCGGATGGTCCTTTACTCATGTGTCGGGCAAGTTTAGGAAAAGACCGGACGGGACGAGACAATGCAGTCCGTCCTGGTCCTTCATTCCTACCTGTCGGACATGTTGAGAAAATGACCGGACGGGACGACAAAATGCTGTCCGTCATGGTCCTGGTCCAGGGCAGACGGACTGCCCCGTTGCTAACACTGGTTGCCCATATACACTTTCATTAACTAGCAGCAGGCGGGTTGCAACGTGAGAAGAAAGTAGTATTGGAAAGAAATAAGTAGCAGCGCGGAGAATAGAAGAGAGTAGTAAAGGGAATGGACGAGGGCATGGAGAGGAGGGTGGAAGAGAAGAGGGCCAGAGGAGAAGGAGTGTAAAAGCTTATCTGATTTGCTCGTCGCAGATTATATGCTCCCCGTTCGCGGATTGGGCAGAACGGGTGTAGGGACAGATCAGCAACCGGGATGCCTTTCCTAGACAAAAGGTCTTCCCGAGTACAAACTACACGAACCCTGCGAAATAACAAACCGATGGAGGAGCATTACGAGTTTATTAGCTCATTTAACGGCAGAACCCTGTTGATGTTTTATAACAACTCTACTATTGTAATGCTGAAGGGCGTTAAATTACTGTGATTCTGACAGCTTCACCCAACGCGTACCAGCGGGAAATGAAAAAGCCATCCCTTTGTCTGTTCCCGAGTTTCAGGCACTTTTAGTGATTTTAGGGAGTGCGGAAAGCGCTCCTCTAATGCCTGTTTAGGAGAGATGGTTGCAACCATTATCTTCTGGACTACTGAAATTCAGGAATTATCACCACCCCTCTCACCGGCTAAGACGGCGCATGCTTTGGGCTACTGCTGTAGTTCTCATTTGTTCTCCGCGTACCTGTAGTAATGGGTATCCTGAAGTGTGCACACCTGCGGATTTCTAGTAACCAACAACAGCATTGCTTACTAATGAGGATACTGGTGGCAAGAAATTTTTAGGGTTTACGTGGTGGGGAAGTTAGCGTTGTGCTTGAAAACAGACAAAGGGATAGGCACAAACAATCCTTTCATAGATACTGGCGGTGGGGTTAGTGTTCGGCTATTCCAAGATGCACCGGAAGGGAGGAGAAGATGCTATCCCATGAGCGCACTAAGGTGCGTGGAACTAGCAGGCTTCACGGTTGTCGAAAGATCTAGTACAGGGGGAGCACAACCGGCAGGCATAAGCCGGAAACCTGTGGAGCACACTCCCGAGGAATTCTATATAACCCCATTAGAATGGCAATTCACTACACTGGAATGCATTAGGAGGTTGACAGAGTCACAAGAGAAACGATCCCATCTGGAGAGCCGCAGCCGTGTTGAGGCGGAAGAGGGTATTAATGAGCCAGGGTTCTGTGTATCACCGACAGAGCGGTTTTGCTGACATTTGACTTATTCCAAATATTGAGCATGTAAGGCTTTGGCCTGTCGGCCACTGCAGAGATATGGGGAGTCAAGGACCGTGGCAAGTTTACGCCCAGTGATGGAGACTAGTATCCTGACTGTTTTGTTTCATGCTAGGCGGAATCTGCCTGTACATCTGCGAGGGCAAATCATATCTCCATAAGTCGTCAGCGGGGTTCCCGGTCAACCGTCCTTCTGTGTCATTGATTATAATCAGGACGCGGATGACTAGACAGTCAGGGATTGGAGATATCAAAGCTTCTTACTTGTTTGATCAAAAAGCATGGTCTTTCATTCCCTATCGTAAGATTGGAGTAGGTTCAGACCTCCAGCGCCTGCTGTCCCCAGTCTTCCTCCGCCACACCCGAGCACTATATATGTCTCTTATTCCGCCTTTCATTTGCCCCGTTGTAGCAAAATTGGTACGGTACGCGTATTGTACTTGTTTGGTGGAACCAGGGGTATGATAGGCAAGGGTTGGGTTTTCTGCCCGGGCCCAGTGGTAAGGGTGTGGCCTCCAATCTGCGCTTGATTCTGGCCCCTACCTGCAGCCGTGTAGGCGGGGTTTGTGAACGGCAAATGTATTTCTATACACACTGCTAAATTTAGGCTCTTCTTGTATAGATAGGCTCGAGCCTACTCTCGTTCTCTGTGGCGCCTATCTATAGTAATAATTGACAGACCGGTAATTGCGCATATCCAGAAACACAATCACTAGTGTTACTCTAAATCACGTACGATGCACTGAGTTCCCAGACCCCGTTTCTCTCCCTGAGAAAGTAGTCTAGAGGGGATTAAATGGGCTTTGCAAAGACTACTTCCATCGCTTGCCTCCGGCATACATCCATCTGTGCCTAGATGTTCGGCCTTTAATGAAGATTCCTCTCTTGTGACATTTCACTACAGTTCATTAAAAGATACAAGGGAAAACTACTGGTAGCACTTGTACCGCACCGCAGTGTGGTCCGATGCCATGGTTGGTTGGGGGCCACCATATGATTGCAAAAGGTTCGCCTCTCACATCCTGAACCCAACTTAGAGAATCTCCAGGGGGCGCAGTTGCGCAAGGACCCAGTTGCTACGAGATCTGGTGGCCCCAACGGTGCCAGCTCTTTTTTTTTCTTCTCCCAAGTGCTTCCTTCTCTATCTCTTTGTCGGTGGCCTGCTCACAATCTATAAATGGAGAGTAAATATTATTAGGCAATCCCTCATCTGTCAGCATTGCGACTAGCAGGTCCCTCAAACACAGGCCCATGAACCCTTAGTAAATTAGAGGCCCCTAACTCAGCGCAAATCTGAGCCTGACGAGTTACACGTGATCGAACATGATTTCATAATCTTTCCATAGCATTCCTAACAGTCTAGTGGCTCCGGATCTACCGGTTGCAAAAAACCAGTCTAGATGAGATAGCGGAACACCGTCCTGACCAGGTAAATTTTGAGACAGACGGCTGGTTTCGGTATTGCTGCGAAGTTTTACTTTGAGGAGATTTGGCGGAACCAATGGCTATAAGGAACTAGTGATCGAAGATCGCGGAGGAGACCACAGCGATTACAGAAGGCGATAAGGAGAGGGGAATAGCATAAGGCGCGGTAATCAATCCAAGGATGGCACCATACCAATTGAGGACAAACCTGCTGAAAGTCCATGAAGATCCGTAATCTCGCCTCTGATGTCTACTTTAAAGATCAATGGATTAATGCGGACTATGAGGTGAGGTATGGTGAGGCTCAACTGACCACACCACACACCATCCTGAGTATATTTCCCATGCCCGTACTGCGACATATTCGCGGTTTTCTCCTGACGCCTTGCAGAAGAGACTATAAGGCTGGGGAACATAGTTTAAATTAACCAGTTATAAGATGAGGAAAGATTTCAACTCGCATCCTGTACGTCCTGTGCATCAGACGCACAGGACGCATGGGATGCAAACTGTTAATCAGGACTCACCGGCGCTGCCACTGGCATCCGGACCCCTGCTTCTGCGCTGCACTGTATCCGGACGTTATCTTGACACTGACCCCTGCATTATTATTATGAACTGCGGAAAGAAATGGAAGTAGGACAATAAAGAGGAAGGAATAGAAGTGTATTTTGTATTGTCGTTGAAGCCCAGCTTGACCTTTGAATCTTCCGGCACCATTGCTGTTTAAATAGAAAACATAAAGCTACTCTCCACATACAAATAAAGAACTGTTCATAGACATTCCCGATATCCGACATGCCCCACAAGATACATCCTCGGAACATGCTCCATTACCGAGATACGAGTTTTCCATTTTCACGGTTCCTTCCTCTGCCTGCAGATTCTAAGAGCCGTGAATGGACCGAGGACCACTGAGTGTTGCCAGCACATATCCTTCCACTATCACTAGTCTCAAACAACATAAAACACAAGAAAAATATAATGGAAAATACACTAGGAGTATAACAAGAAAGATTTCTGATGGAGGAACTTGCAGTAGTCCATGTGAGTACCGGTGATTTTCAACATGCATGTCATGTATCCTGAAAACTGTCGCCATCTTGCCTTTGCATCCGGATGCCCCTCTTGGGGTCCCAGTGGCGTCCTGCGTCACCCCAATTCTTCCGCCTAGCATCCAAACAGGGATAGACTACCCTGTGTCACCTTGGGAGATCCCGCCCCATGTGACCCCATCATGATCTGGTGCGGAGCTCGCGATCTATATCTACTGTAACGTGTTCACCCCGGGGCGCTAGTCACGCTGCTGTATACAATAGGAGCGGAGTGTTCTCTGCCAGAGAGTAACAGTTTTGGGCTCGCTAAGGAAGGCTTCGATGGTGTACTAGGGAAAATAAAGATAACCGTTCAACAGAGTAGATTAGAATACCATCTGTCGAAGTCTGCCGTTTCCAGAGTGGAAAATGGCAGTCTTTTTAAGTACATGTATTTCAGTACGATCATGAATTCTCACTCATGTTCTTACTCAATCAAAGCGTAAAAATAACCAAGTATCAACCGATACTCAAAACAAAACATAAAACAAACTAAGTATCAACCGATACTAAAAACAAAACAGAAAACAAACTAAGTATCAACCGATACTTAAAACAAACTAAACTTAACCGAGTACCAGCTCTGGTTACATCTACCCCCTCCTGGTACCCCACAATCTAGGGTGTCTGTGTCCAGATGATATGACTTAACCCCAGACGTTGTAACATGTTATGTTCTCCTCCAGATTATCTCATGCCTGACGCTCACATGTGGACTTCAAGACTTATCCTATGAGGTATCTGGATTTTGCACCGGAGAAACTGGCCTGTTCGGGATGCCTTCACTGTGAGCCTACCCTGATCGTGGTGGAGCCCAGAATTCTACACCAGGTTTGTAGTACCTTCGGAATCCTGTGTGCATACTTCTTAAACAACCTGGATGCTGTCTACTACAGCATCTCCAATATGGAGATCCGCTCACATTTGACTTATGTTTATTGACTTGAACTCTTCAGGGCCATCCTGGCTACGCTATTATATCTGGTGAGGTTGACTAGCACCAATCTTTCCCCCTCCCCCCTCGCAGCTTCTTGCCATAGTCGCTCAAATCCTTTCATTATGAACATACTCTTTCTGCATCTGTCACTCCATATTCATGCAATGCCACTAGTCTTCTGGCCGGTGCCCACATCCACCGCCCTGTCACCATCTCCTAACAGATCACCAGCATCAATATCAACTCCTTGTACCCTCCCCACATCCTGTGAATCCTCCAGACTGAGCGAGAGCTGAGAGCCAAGATGTCGGAAATTAATATTCTGGCTGTCTGTTGCCGAATGTTCTGTGACTTCCAGAGGATCCTCTTGACTTGTCAAGCCAGAATTGAGAAACTCTACTCCATCACCATAGGGGATCTGGCTGCTATCTGCAGTGTCATTCCTACCCTGTGACTAAGCTGCACTGTGCGGGAAGCCGAACCCAGGGATCATAGGCCAGTCAGTGAGTTTCTGGCTATGGTAATAGGGCTGACGCTGGGCGGAGTTTGATTTCTGGCATTCTAGTTCTGCGCTAACAGTATCTCAGTTAGTGTCCTAGCCTTTCAGCCGATCCTGTTGGATGCCATTGTCATGCTCCATCTTTTTCTCAATGGTTTGACTAACGCTTTTTACAATCATCTTCTAGACTCTGATCAGACATTTACATCAAGTTTGTCTCAACCATTGAAACAGGTCTTATTGGGTTTGTGATAAGTTAGCCAGATTCATGCCCAATATACAGCGGGAATTATATGTGCTCACCGGCAACCACCTCAGGCTTGAAGTCCCTCTCCTTGATGTAGATCCCTGTTTGCCACGCTCTGCCGGTATAGCAAATTATGACCCCAGTTAAGCAAACCATGGTGCGGTTGGTCATGTCGATAAAATTGGGGTCTATGAGACCTCGTATTTTCTTTCCGGCAAAGTAATTACTATCTACTGTGTTTGGGATCTGTGGAGCAAGGAATCATAGATGCAGACCCTATGTCCAGTTCATTGGGGGTCAGCACTGATCAGTACTCCAGGACGCTTAACCACAGGAGACAAACATCGTACCCTTTCAGGTCACACATGAACCTGTCATCTTTCAGGAAATGGTCCACCCTTCTCGCAGTAGCCCTGCGGTCTTCTCTATGCCTATATAAATTCATGCTGTCATTCTTTACATGGTAGACGAACTGTGCTTGTATGGCAATGAGTTTGTTGCATATCTTTTACTATTAGTACCATACCCGACATCTCAACACATCAAGCTGACTTCACTTACTATGATTAGGCTGTCCTCCGATGGCTCTATTCGCTCTGCCGGGGGAATGGACTGCTGCACCTGACGCCAAACATGGTGCACTCCAGATGTCAATATGAATGGATTCGGGAGTGGGTCAACAAAAAGAGTATAATTGAGAATTAGATCCTTTGCCAAGTCTAAGATGGTTTGTTCAGGACCCATGACCGTATTTCGCCTCATGTTAATTCTGTTCCAGCTCTGGTGATAACTAGTAAGACTTGAGCTGCTGACATCGGATGACTGTGCACTATCACAGTCCAGGAGAGACGAAAACTGTCATAAACTTGATGATGGAAAGACAGATGGGTTATAGATACCACCGCGAATTATCTGCCTAGGAAGAGTTGGCGTCTGCCGGGAATCATCTGTACGCTCTGAGCTGGCACTGGTCGAAATACTCCCTGTTTTCAGTGAGTTGCTGGCACATCTCTTTGCTGCTTGTCCCATGTGACAATGTCCTGATCTGGGTCCGTTGGCATTATTGGAGTCTGTACCTGGTTCCGTTTCGGCTGACTGCGTGAATGTGCTTGTTCTTTTGGTATTCTTTAATTGACGCTGTAATATCACAGAGAAGAAAGGATGTGAAGAAAGGCCAGATTTCTATCGCAAGCACAGAGAAGGTCAGGAGTTTGTTTGGTTTTCTGGTGTCCAGTAGGATGCGCCAGGTCTTATATACTAGGGCTAAGGGGTGATTGGTATAATCACAGTCTATCACTTGGTATTGTTGATAAAGATTCCCCTACAAAATAGCATCTTTCAGGGTTCAGTGTGGCACTCATGATTGAATAATACTGTCCTACACTCAGCCATCTTAGCACATGGTGAATCTTGAGTGAAAAAGCTATCATTCTACAATGTTGCCAGAGAATTGTCTACGAAATAAAATTTCGGGAATATTTCGCCATATGTCCACAACAAAAACATAGCTGAGTATGCTCGAGTACTCGACTATCATCCCACGTGCCAAGTGTTGAGTGATATGAAATTGAAACTTGAACAGAATCCAACGCTGTCATTCAAGTTAAATCTAGCCACAAACAGTGCAGCAATGAGACAAGATGTGTTACTAGACACTTAGGGTGCCTGAACTGGACTAGGAGAAACAATGTTCATGTCTAGGCATGGAATTAGTGTGGCCAAAGGTCGGTTCAAACCTCCTGACAGGAAGTAATAAAAAAGATCAGGTGGTGGTGACTTGAGGCGAGGCCCGAAATGGACTGGGACAGCAAGGGTCTAAGAATCGTAATTTTATTCTATGCAAGGGCAGCCATGAACATGAAATTTGGCAGCAAGCGGGGAGTAGGAATGCCAGGCACCCGACTGCATGTCTGAGAGTGAGAATGCCTGATTTGAATGTAGAAGTAGTATACATCTGAAGATTGGTAGTAGAGGAGAAGAATACAGGGTATAGACACTGAAACAAGGAAAAGTGGGCATAACAGATGCCAGAGGCCCTACAACACTACTGGTGTGGTCGATTACTACTAGAAGATGTTAAAGCAAAAGAAAAAGCACATACAGCAAGCCCGACAATGGGGGAGAAGTTTACAAGAGACACAGAAAGACGCAGAAGAAGGACTTTATCATGGGCGTGAGGGGCGTAGATCTATAGAATCTAGAACTAAGCAACAAAAATGAAGTCCTCTGCCTCAGTGGCAGATGCAAAAGAGATCAGTACAGCAGCGCATCATGATAGAGACAATAGGCAGAAATCAACAGGATCCCTGACCAAACAAAACAGATACTGGTAGAGTCCGCCTTGGTGCCAAATGCAAAAAAACAAGTAGTATGCCTCCTCACAATCCCGAAAAAAACACCTGTGGTCTAAACTGTAAAGAGAACAAAATACTTCAGCAGTAAATTAGAAAAAGATAAAAACTCCTCCATGCCAAACCTGAAAACAAAACACCCAAAGAAGATCCCCTCTTGGCACAAGTGGAAAAAAAGATGTTATCATCCAAGACCGGGGTCTTATCAGTTGTAGGCAATATGATGTTGGGACCGCCAGAGCCCTCAGGGAGTCAAGGTCGGGTCACGTGAATTGGGCTCTGTATGGCAGGGGCGTGTAGCGTTGCCTTGGCCCTTTCCTTTGAGCTTTGGCGATTTGGAAGAACTCTAGTGCGCCTTTGGAGTCTGTGTTTCTCCAGCATCTGGAAGAGAAGTAGTAGCCGGCCCCAGGAGAGCAAGAGCGGGAGGCAGGGAAAGCTTTTTGGGTGTGGGAGGGGGGAGGAGCCAGAAGCAAAGCGTTGGGCGGTGGGAGGGAAGGAGAGGATGGCGCCGCTTCAGAGATACTGGTTGTGGGGTCAGGGAGGCAAGCTGGTTCAATTTCCAATAGACTCAGAGAGACACTATTGAATGTGCTATCATGCCCACATCCACGTGCTTGAGATGCATGCCCAGCTGCCGGATTCCGCACGTATTCAGCCATCCAAGGTATCTTCTGAAGAATCTCCTGTACGGATCTCTCCTTCTCCTGTCTGGACGGCCCAGACAGTAGTGGGTTAGACTATGTTCACTGGCGCAGGGGGTTTCTAGACGGCGACGGGAGCTTGGGACACAGCCGGTCGATGCTGCTGGTCTATGAGCTTGATTCCTTAATTAGACCAATAAGGAAGGAGGCTGTCCTGACTTGCGCAGTTGTTAAAAGGGGGGCAGCAGGGGTCAGTTCGGGGGGGGGAAAGGGGCTAGCAGCGGGGGACTGTTCTTGGGAGTGGGACGGTCCAGCAGTAGGAGACTGTTCTTGGCGGCAGGAGGGGCCAGCGGGGGAGGACCATTTGTGGGGATGGGAGGAGCTAGCGGGAACAAGAGGATTTTTGGGGGGTGGCTTGGGCAGGGTGCCAGTGGATGAGTACACACTCCCAGGCCAACTCCGCATCTAAGCTTCAGAGTTGTCACTTTCTTGTTCCTATTGATGTGGTTAGCTATTAGGTATTGATTATGAAGCTAGCTGAACTCAGGTTAGATACTGAGACTTACATTCCGCTCCCTATATATAAAGATCAGTTTGGCGCCCGGAGCCCCTAGCCCTTCATCCTCTCCAGATTGGCGGTGCATGTCCTTGCCCTCAGACTCATCGTCAGTGGTGCTTCCTTCATCCACCTCCTACCTGCCTCCTCGGATATCAGCCAGCTGTCCATGCCGATCCCACATATCCTTCACAAAAACAGAATACCGCCCAAGAGTAGGCTCCGCCGTGCATGCTCCCTGCACTCCACCATCGCGTAACTGGACGACTATGAGATCGAGAGGCCCATTTCCGTCGTGCTGATTGGCTAGGACCCACGTGTGAATGTGTCACGGCTACCCAGCCCAGTATGGGGGTAGAACATTGGGTTTTCGGTTGCATTTATTGGTTGTGGTTTCTTTGGTTGCTTAGTAGGATTTCCTTCGTAGCATGGTTGGAATCGGTTGCCGCGCAACGGGAACCTGGCGGAATGTGATGGAAGGATCACGGCTGTGCGTGATGCCAAGGGTTTTCTTTTGTATTCGTGATCATGGAGGATTTCCTATCTATATAAGGAGGTGTGCCCCCTTATATTTTATGTTCATTATGCAATCTGGTAATCTCCTTTGGACAGCCTTTCTTTCGTTCCCGTGCGGCAACGATGAAGCCTTTCTTCTGATACCTTTGGAGGAGTCATCTGGGTTCGCCTAGTAGTCCTGATGGTTGAAGTTGATGTTGGTCGAGTTGTTGTTTGGTGTTTCGTTTGATTGTGGTACTTGTCTTGCCTCCCCTCGGTTCGTCTCTGTCGTGAGGCTGTATGGGCTGAGGGGCCTTCTTTCTTGCTTGACGAGCCTTCTCTTCGGTAAAATGTTTCGGCTTTCCTGTACTCGTTACCCCGTAGGATTTCGCGCTCGTTAAGTTGGTTGGGAGTGGTTGTTGTGGGGGGATCACCCTGTTGCTGAGAGGATCGGGCGCCTCCATTCTTCGTGTTGGAGTTCCCAGGCCTACCCTTTGGTTGTTTCACGCGTTGTTTCCAGTGACACTAACGCCTACAGAGTCTATTGATGACACCTCTGTACCGTTAACTCGTCGTACCGATTGCATCACACTTTTACGGTCGGGTCCTGCCTGCTTATGGGTTGGGATACCTGGCTGTCGGCTACATCCTGCGGTCGGAATCCTACGATGTTGTTCCCTCCCGTTCCCACGATGTTTTCCCTTTTTGTGGCTGCTACGGGTGGTTGCTGGGTCTACTTCCTTGCCCGATGTGGGTGGGGATGCCTTTGACCGTGGTGGTTACACCCCCTCTCTTGACTTCTACGGTTGGGATTGTGGTGGTGGTGGGCGATTGGCTGGTGGGTTCCCTCGCGTGGGGGCCTTGGCAATGGCTGTGTTGGGTGTTGGGGGCCCTTGGCGATCACACCCATTGCAAGTGTGGTATTCCTCGGCTCGCTTAGCCTGGCTGATGCTTACTCTCTACGGTCGTGACGGTTCTGAGGCTGGTCGTCATGATGATGCTGGTCGGGGCCTGTTTCCTTTGGCCTGGACATTCTATGCCTACCTTCCTGGGTTTATGCTGCCTGGGTGGGTGGATGAGTGGGCTGGTGGCTGCCGTGTGGTGTGCAGCCTCGGTCTCTTGAAGTGGCCCTGCCTTGGCCTTCGGGTGGCTTGGTGCGGGCCCCGCCCGGCTTTGCTCAGCTGGGTGTCCCGGGGGCTGGCCTCCTGACTTGGGAGCTTGACGCCCATTTACATTTCCTACACCCCATGTTTCCTCAGTTAAACGGCCGGATATTGTGGCCTTCTCTAGTCGTTTGGGCGGTGGGCTCTGTGGGGCTGTCGCTTATACATGTGGCTGGCGTTGGGCTGTGGCGGTGCTGGCAGATAATGGCCGCCCGTCATGGCATCGGTGATATATAGTCGCCAGAAAGTGTGGGTTGAGCTTCGGCTTGATGCAACTCGGTGGCTGGATCGGTGTTATGGTGCGGCGCCTGAGGCCGCCTGGTCTGGCGGACCTGATCTGCACCTGACGCATTAGATGACTTGAAGGATGCCTATAGGAAATGCGCTCGGAGCCATGTTGGGCTAGGCGGGAGAAATAACACTGGGGACATGGCTTGTAGGGCTGTTATCCCCCGGGGCCTGGGCAGGAGTCTGGATCAGATTCGGTTGTGTTGGGGGGTGGTGAAGGTTTTGCTCTTGTTATCTGAGTCCGGGTCCTTGACGGTGGGAAAGAGTGGGAGTCCTGTCTTGGAGAGGGTGAGCGAGTTGGTGGTGTCGCTGGGTTGAGTTTGTGTGGGCTTCGTGTTGTTTCATTTGGTTTGGCTACTGGGTTGGGATGTGGGTGACTGGTTGGGAGTAGGATACCACGGGTGGGAGATAGGCCCCACTGGCTTTCACGGTCTGTCATCGCCCCCTTTATATTTACTTTGTGTTTTGTCTGGACCCTGCTATGTGGGGTCCCAAGATTGTTGATGTGGTGACCGTTGTGGTCAACCCTAGGGGCCTTCCAGGTTGGTTATTACGGTGCAAGGGCTTTGGCTGTCGTGCCTGCCTCGATGATTGCTTAGGGGAAGCTGGCTTCGTACCGCCCCTCTGTCATGGCCCTTCGGGGACAGTACTGGAACCCCTTCTTGGTCGCTGGGTGGGGTCGGGGTGGGGGGGATTTTTTTTGTTATGTTGTCATGAGGATTTTAGGTGCGAGACGGGAGCTGTGCTGCCCATGGTAGTGATTTTTTTATTTGTGCTGAGATTCCCGCGGCCTGGCTAGGTGGGGCGGGTGGGTGCCGAACTGTTGATGTCCTTGTACTTTAGCTTTGGTGTTGATGCTTCCTCACTGGAGTGGTTGACGGGGCGGGGACGGAGGATCGGTATGTTGTATTTAGTTGATATCCGGCTCGTGCTTACTCCTGGCCGGAGGGGGACTCGACTCATAAGCCATGTTTTGGTGGTAGCGAGTTTAAATAAAATTAGATTGAAATTGGACAACTGTACCTAGGAATTACACTTTCTTCTACTTTGCGTCCTCCGAGATATCTGAACCGTGACCCTGAACTCCTGACCCGCGGACCTCGTACCACTTGCTTTGGTTGTACCCCTGTACCTAGGCCTCGCCTCCGAACTCTT
>LN890984.1:598076-612633 GCA_900010015.1 Tuber aestivum
CTCTCCTGCCTCCCCTGTCGGGGATGATCGTTCCTTTTCGGGGCGGGATGTATTGTTAGGCCCATACCAGAGGGTCTTGCGGGGGTTGTCTTGGTCCCTGGGGCGCGGAGGAATGCGTCTGAAATTAAGGTTTTGTTTTTGCCATAGCTAGCGCTCCATGTAGGTTCTTGTACCTTAACAAAGAATATATGAGATAAACAAAAAAAAAACATCCCTAGCTTTAAGTCCATCCTCCGTCTCTGCTACACCTCCGGTGATTGAAAACTCAACCCCATGGTTACAATTGTGGCTTTCCTCGTCTGGCACCACCACTGCCCCTATCGCCCTCCATCTAGCCTCCGCTACAGGAGGTGGGCTCGCTTCGCCTCTCCCTTGGGGTCCTGTTTTATATCTTGATGCCCTCAGTTCCCTCCCTGGTTGAGGCCTCTCATCTTTGTGATGTTTCACCTCTTCCTACCCAGCCTCACTTAGGCATTGGCACGGTCGGGAACCCCCTTTTCCACCTTCAACAGATGGCTGAGACTACAGTTGCAGTAGGAGAGAACAGCTTACAGGCTACAGTGGATCTCTCCATTCTCTTGCTCCAGTAAGAGGCTGCCTAGTCGGACAGAAACCCGGTTACCCATAGTTGTCGTTCACGGAATTGGGTCTACCTCTCCTCTACTCGTTGGGGCCTCTTTGGCTGGCAGGTGGTGGGATCCCTTCCACTACAGTAACACTATCTCTCCCAGAACACGGGAGTACATGAGAGACGCGGTAAAACACCTGCTTCGCTTTGGGATCCTCTCCAAGGTCGGATCGGCTGGCACCCTACTGCCACCTTCTCTCAAGCTGGTACCTTACTCCCACACTCGTCCAATGTCCCAGAGGACACAGGGTCGGTTGCATGCCTGCTACACACCTCCTCTCCTCGCTTCTCGGTTGCTGTTTTGGGGGTGGTTTCCCTTATACCCTTCGCGTTCAGGGCTTCGGCTCCCTCCCCCTGGCCCTCATTATATGCCTGTAGGGTTTCTATGATGGATTTGAGTAGTGATGGTTGGCCCTTAGGGGTTCGGTTTGGATTTCTACCTGTAGGTGTTTCGTTCATGGTGTTAGGGGGCATTCTTGGTTCACTGTCATGTAGTTAGCTTGCTTTTGTCACTTGGCGGTACGGGTTATTGGGTGGAGCAGTTTATGGGCAGGATTTCGGGCGAGCCTAGTTTTGTATACCCCACAGGTTTTTTTTCGCTCTGTGGTTCGGCCCAGGGCCAGGGAGGAGGGTTTTTTGGCTTCATAGCTAGCGCTCCATATGCCTTTTGTACCTTAAACAGAATTCAAATAAGTTAAACAAAACAAAAAAAAAAATCACTGGCTTTAAGTCTATCATCAGCGATGGGAGAAGGGATCTTATCAATATATTCCTTCTACTTTACTTCTTTCTTTACGAGCCTTCTTGACTATCTCCGCGACAGAAGATTACAGGGCCTGGCATATGGTCGCTTGATTATAGAGTTACCTACTCCCTAATAGAATGATACATCCAGAAACAGTACTCTGCGAGGGACTATGCAACATACAAGTGTCTGCAACAGGAGACTCGAGATCTAGGGGTGCGCAGCCCGATCTGGGAATATCAATATTACCTTTGCTGTTCTTGGTATCAAGATTGGGCTGAATGTCTTTCAGGGGATTCAATGGGTTTCAGTACCTGACCTGCACCTGCCTGATTTGCTACATGCAGTCTATCTTAGACTATTCAAGCATATAATAGAGTGTGTGCAAGAGTTTCTCAAGAAAGATGACTGACTACAAGCATTTGATGATGCCTGGAAATCTTTACCACCATACCCAGGCTTCTTTGTCCCAAAAAAGGCTTATCGTGAGTTTACTCAGTGGCAGAGAAAGGAGAAAAGAAATTTGAGGCATTGTGCTTTGACTGTTCTGGCGGTTGTGCTGAGACAGCCAGATACTGTGCAAATGCAGCCTTTCAAAGGGGCCGTGGCCTGAAGTCAGCATGTTGCTTGATTTCAGTCAGCTGGCGGAATACCAAAGCCATACACCTGAGACTATAGACTACATGGAGCAATATCTCAATCAGTTTCACTCAATGAAGGATGTCTTCCTTGAATTCTGTGTTTCTAAACAGACTTGTGTAAACATTCAGAACCAGTGGAGGGAACTGCCAAATCTCAGAGTGCAGATTACTCAACCACATACGAAAGCTTGATGTCTCAAGATCTAGGAGGAGGAGTGCGGCTTGGGGAACGACCAGCTCATGGATATAATCCATACAGAATCAGATTTCAACTTTATCAAGATGCATCTATTGGGCTACATCCGTGAACACATATACCAGTTTGGCAACATTCCGATGTAGTCTACTGAGTTTGGTGACCTGGCGCATAAAGAACACAGATAGATAGCGACATTCAAATAAGAGTGATGCCACACAGCAGATCTGGTGCAGCTATGGCCACCACCATGTGATTCAAATGAGACTCTAGCACCTGGCTTCCCTTTGAAGGTACAGAGCATACATCTCAGCCAAGGTAAATGAACCTTTAGACACGGCGGGTCTTAACTCAGGAGACGCCACATGGCGTAGGATTCTGAACAGACATCGCGGGCATGTTGCAGGCCTAGATGATTTTTGCCGGGTCTTAGGCATCACATACTATAGCATGGGTCGCGAAGTGATTGGATGGAGTTGGAACAGTCTGACCGCAGAATGCCAGCTTCCTGAAGATCCAGCTGAACTTAAACTGTTCTCTTTTGAGCTACGAAAGTAACATGAAATACCTGTCCTTGCCTTTCAAGAAATAAATATTTACAATATCCACTAAGTACGATCTAGCGGTGCCAAACTGTTCTAGAACCAGGCGAGTCGCAATGATCGGATTTAGGTACAAGCAGCAGGGGAGCAAATGTATGGTACACTATGTGGGCATCTCCCAGGGAAAGAAATAGGGCACTTCAAAATCCGTGACTACAGGTACACTGAGAGGGTGTACCAGCTAGCCGGGATTCAGATGCTGAGCGTCCATAATGCAGGGCACCCATCTGAGTTTCACGAGGTTGTGACTTTACAGCTAAGGCCAGATGCGCGAAGTTTTATGATAGTGGATATCGGGAGGATGATAGGGCTAGTGTACCTGATCCAAGAGTCTGACCAGCGTTGGCTTGTTAATAGTCGAATTGACTTGAGCATCGTCAATGAGATTTATTTAGTAGTTGTGCAAGAATAGAGATTTCGTAAAGTGTGGCACAGACTCCGGATTGCCGACAGAGCCAATCCGCGATATCTGAGTCACTATCTCACCTGGGCAGGAGATCAAGGGACCAGGATAACCTGAATCGTGCGCTGGGCCCTCACACCTGGCCGGTGAGTAACATAATAGGAAGTCTGGACTAAGACGACGCCAGTAGGTCATCCTAGCCCAGACTCCAACACAGTGCATTTCTATAGCCAGGTAGCAGAACTTGAGCAAAATAAAAGCCAAAGGGGCATAATTGAAAGTAATAGTAGTAGAGATTGAGACTACACCGCGCGAGGAAAGGGTTAACTTAGAAAGTAATAGCCCAGAAGCCCACCAGGCCGCAGGTTCCTGCAATGTCTCTTCCTACCCGTGAGGCATCATGATGGCGGTGGGAACATAATTGGAACCAGCTTCTGGGAGGGAACGAGGAACAGGAAGGCAGAGAGCAGAACGGAGTCCAGATGTCAGAAACCCAGGAACTAGGATCCAGATATGCCGGCATGAGACTAGAGCACTGTGCATGCAGAGAGCCCACTAGCCTAGACTAGATATGAGAGGATGAGAGCTGAGAGGCAGGGTGTAGAAATGAGAAAAGATGCAGCAGCCAAAGATGTCTGGATAGCAATCGAAACTGTGAGATCACTTAAGATGGTGATCAGGATGACTGGAGGGGGGGGGGTGCGACCCGACGCACCAGGGTATGCCGACAAGACTCCTAGCGCACGGGATCAGGAGCGCAGTTGCCGGGGAGATCTGGATGCCCAGGATGGGGCAGGGTATTGCGTCAGGGATCTGAATGCACAGGATGCAGCTGGGTGTCGAGCTCAATACCAGGACGCATGGGATGCACAGGATGGGAAGGAAAGCCAAGGCGCATCTGGATACAGCGCCCAGCCATCAGACACAAGCTCTCTTTTTGCTGCTGTAGTTGAAGAAATTCTTCACCTGGTATTCTTAATACCTCAATCACTCGTGTTCTATTTGTTGATGGCGCAAGTAGTTCTTCCACATAATTCTTCCCTGAAAGTATAGAGTTCCAACATTCCTGAATCTGATATTATGGTCCTAGTACATCAGCAACAGTAGTAGCAATATTCAACAGGAAGGCGGCATTTAGTTGAAGGGAAATCTTACAATCACTGTAGTTGGCCTTATCCGTATCATCATCCATAATCTAGTTGGTAAGGTGGTATAGTTGGTTAGGAAGAATATGATTCTCCTAGACTGAAATTAAGAACCTTTTTTGTATTCAGGTACTGATAATATTAATAGTATATAAAATAATAAAGTAAAAAGAGTTGTATTTGTAGAATAGAAACACAATTGACAATTTCATACTATATTACTTAAAGAAAGCTTGAATTTATTTATTTTGATTTTTTTTTATAAAGATACTATAGTATTTGTAGCTTGCCAAACACTTGGTTAAATAAAAATAAAAATACTGAAAACAATATACTGTAAAAGTGGAAATACTATCATATTTTTCACTTGCCAAACAAGGCCTAATTCAAGAGTGTTTGATAGCTATAAAAATACTATGGCATTTCAATCCTCTGTATTTCTATTCTGAGTATTTTTTATGGGTGTATTTCATATAAGTTTTCAAGGAGATAAGATAAGCCTGTTTGCTTAATACATGATTACACTTATATAGAAATTCAGTTATAGTATAATAGAAATTTGGTTCTACTATGATTGTATTGTTAATTGTATTAATAATATAATTCAGACAAGAGTAGATCCTGTTAATAATAGGGTATGATATCTTGATAATAAAAATCATATCATAAATAAAACTATATTGTAATATAAGTCTCAATATATCTATTCTCAGCAAACAAACCTCAAGCACAATCATTGTTATTTTTCACTGAGTCAATAGGAAAAGGATGAACAATCTATATTCAAAATACATGGTCCAAGATTATTGCAATTGGCTATGGAAACTTATACCTTATAGTATTTCACCATAGATTACACTTGAAATAACAGTGTTATTTTTTTGGTACAAAAAAAAACATCAGGCCTGGGAAACAGTAGTATTTCTATGAAAACCAAGTTTTTTTATTCTACCAAATACTTCTTTTTCAACAAAAACTGAGTTTATTTATTCTGTGTCATACCAAATAGGGCCTAATTATATACAATTATTTTAGTATTTGATGCTTTGCCATAGCTCCAATATGTTTTCATAATCTTTTCTTTAAACTCAGCTGTACCATAGGCATATCCCTCATGATATACTTGCATCATTCATTCTGTCCATGTCCTGTATTTCTAAATTAGTATAGGTTTGACCAAGTTTAAACATTCCAGTACCATTTTGTGTAAGGCACCAATGCTATATGGTATATATTATTTCCTATTTTTTATGATTAGTCAGCTCATGCATGTTGCATTCTGATATCAAGACTACAAAAATTACCCAAAAGCTTGAGCTTTTAAAACAAGTATACTGTTCTTTCCAATTATTATTATGAACTAAAAAAACCAGACTTTTATTCTACATTACTTATGTGATATTTTAGCAGTTTTTTTAAATTATTTAGACTAATATTTGATAAGTTAACCTGTTTTGAAAACAGGCTTAAATCAGGTTCACACTTATTGCTTGATGCACTATAGCAAAGTTTGTAGTTCATGATTAAGATCAAAATAACTGTAGTTTAGCATGTAATCTTTCTTAGTTATTATTACTAAAATGTATGTAATTCTTACTCCGGGTTATCCAGGATAGCAAGTAATTGTTATGGCTCTTAATTATGATGTAATATTGTATTTTGTGATGGGGTGGATAAGCCACAAATTTGCATAAAGCTACAATATTACATTGAGCTGCAAACTAATATTGACCTGTTGGGTATTATACTTAGTATGAGTGCCCCTGCAAGCTGAGCCAGCAAACCTTTGAGGGTGGCAGAACTCTAGCTCCTACCTTGGCATGAGTACATGTTCTACGTGTTGTAAATTTTCTATCTTGGAAACCCTTGTTGGATTTGGTTCTAGAGAAAGGTGCTCAAGAGACTAGTTATATAGGAGGAGCATTTAATGATTATGAAATGAAATATAATATCATGTAGTCTAACTCTTCATATTTGACAGCAGAAACCCATAACATTTTCCACCACTGTTACTATTATTTATGAAGATAAGTAATAAAATAGTTGATTTTTCATGGATTGCTAGAGATAAGTTATATTCTTACCCTGACCTACTTCTGCATAAATGATATTATACAATCATCTGACTTTTCAACCTATAGTATAGAATGATACAAAGCAGGTCGCCAGAGCAGGGCAAACATAATCTTGAACTAATTTATTATAAGTACAAATATTTTTACCAAATACAGCCACTAGACAAAAGTCTTGGTGATGGCGCAATGTGAGACGGTCTGCGCCACTGCGAATTGCGTAATGCTGTCCACCCTCCCCCCTCTGGCTGCCCTGAAACAATGAAGAAAGACATCAGATAAAATATTAAAAATTAAAAATTAAAAGTTAAATACAAACATTAAAGATTGAAAACAAAAAATTAAAAGTCCACCAAGCTAGTATCTAGTATACCAGCCTTTAGCATCAATAACTGCTGAAACTCTGGAAGGCATGGAGCGCCAGAGCTTTTTCAAAAAATGAATCCGGAATGGTTCCCCAGACGATCGGTAACACTTCTGCCAGCCGTTCTCGTATCTTATTGGGTCCCCCTCTGGTATCCAGGATATCAGGATACTGGATATAGAGGCGTCGCTTCAGCTCAACCCAGGAGTGCTCGATGGGGTTGAGATCGGGGGATAGGAGAGGATGATCCTCGAGGTCAATCCCATTGTCGCTAAACCACTGGCGCGTGTCCTTGGCTGTGTGGACACGGGAGTTGTCCTGTTGGAATAGGGGGTCCCCAACTTCGCGTGCAATCTCCTGCATGACCGGGGGGAGGTGGCTGTCCAAGAGCGCAATGTAAACCCATCGGTCTACTTTGTCCTCTAAGATAGGTACTAGGGGGCCCCGGCGGCCGCGCCAAAAGCATCCCCATACCATCAAGCCAACCTCATTGGCTTTCCCTCTTGGCTTGATGCAATTAGCCAGCCACTTGTCTTCTGGGGTTCGAAAAACCCATTTCTGCGCTGGGTTGGCAGACTTTCTAACGGTACACTCGTCGCTATAGAGTATACCCTCAAAGTCCTCCACAGTCCAATCCTTCAGGGTGAGAGCCCATTCTAGCCTCTTCTTGGCATGGACTGCTGTGAAGCGAGGACGGGTTTGTGCAAGCCATCTTTTAATATTAGCTTCCCGCAGAACCCTGTCTATCGTCCGGATCGAAACATGGGGGGCATGACGATTCCGGAGTTCCAATCTCGTCACGCCCCGGTCCTTGGTAGCTGCGCGGACAATTGCTCGGCGCTCTCGTTGGCTGAGGATTACTGGCCTGCCAGGACATGGGGCATTTTCTATATGCCCTCGATCGCATGCCCGGGCAAGGAAGTTGCGAATGGTAGACCAAGGGCGATTGACAAGTGTCGCCACAACTGATATCTTTTGGAAGATATGGAAAAAGGCAATTATCATGCCTTTTTCCACATCTGACATTTCTCTCCGAGCTGTCTTTGGCTTGTGGCGCGAAACTGAATTCTTCTTGGATGGCATTTTCGTGTGTTACATTCTCTAATATCTACGCGCTTCATTTTGATAACATTGCTGAGTAATCACTGACTCAGCATCACCAAGACTTTTGTCTAGTGGCTGTACATAGGAGGGAAAGCTATTTAGAAGCAGAGTAAGTCTTATACTTTCATGGGTTTGATGAGTGTTATATGAAAATGAAGTTCAAGATTGAAACAAGAAAATTTGACAGGGAGTGAAACCAGTAATAGAAGCAATCTAGGAACCGACTAAAAAATACTGTGAAGTATGGGTTCGGAAGGCTAGCCACTAAACTAGTTTTTACATGAAAAGTGTGACAATTTTTCCTGTGACGGCAACCGTAATGCCTTTGAAATATACATTCCTTCCTTCCTTATTAAACCCAAAACCCTATCCTTTGAATTTATAAAATCTTAAATTCTAAAACCACCTCTCCATCAAAGTAGGTTATGGAGATTATAATAACAAGGTATCATTCAAGTATGATATATGTGAGTCAACAGAATTTCACAATAGTAGAGACTGTTAAAAAAGTTGGAGAATAATAAAAATATGTATTCTTATAGGATAAACATATAATTTAACATGCCAGTGATCTTATTAATTTTTATAGTAATATTGTAAATTGCAAGTAAGCTTTTATGGATTTAAGTGTTAGCGTTTTAGGTTTAGTAAGAGAGGGTAGCATATTTTAGAGGCATTACAGTTGTCGTCACAGGAACAATTGTCACAGTTTTTATGTGAAAACTGGTTTAATGGCTAGCCTTCCGGAACCATATAAATGACCATGCTATGATAAGAATCAATACTAGCTGGTATAATTATACTACCTACTAGCGAGCTGCAATATTAAATCCAATCTATACTCTTTAAATAATAAGTGAACATAATCAGAAGCAGAATATAATATTACTTTTACTGCTCCTGTACTTATAGGAGAGTACTCATTCTGCTTCATCTTCTGTTTTCTATCTTTTCCCCCAAGCTAGTACAGGTGCCAGAGAAGATGTTTTTGTACAAGACCAGAATTGTTTTGTGGATTCACCTGAATTAACTGTGTGAAAACATTATCCCGAGTACATGTATATTAAAGAATTTTCATCTTGCTGGGAAATTCTTGGCAATTCTTGGCACAAACCTAAGCGGTTGCAACATAAATGCGGTTCCACCAGCGAACCCGCATTTAGTCTCTTTGCTCCGTACCTTCTACCTTACAACTGCTCCTACCAGGTACCACCCACATCAGCCCCCGTCCCCACCACACCACCTTCTGCTCTCCTTCTCGGAAGAAAGTTTGGCAATCATGGCAGCAGCGATATTTAAACAAATTGTCAGCGCAATTAAGACGCGCAGTCCGGACATCCTGACCTTTACAAACCTCGATGCGGCGGATTTTCAGTGAGTCCACCAAGGGTTACGACACCGTACCAATTACCTAGAGCAATATTCCTTTCGGTAACCATCTTTCGGGATTTTGTTCTTCACTTGTTGTCTTCTGCATTTTTCCATCCACACTACTCTAACCATGCTCACAGAATCCATTGGTTTGCCGCCGACAACATCCTGACGGTAGTAATGCCTTCAGCCCTGCACGAGTGCCCCCCTGCATGGCTCTTCAAAACCATTGGCCAAGGCATAAGACAAGGCCTTATTCCAGCAGTGTAGGATGAAAGCATGATTGTTACTCCTGCTCCTGTGTAACGGACAGGGTCTGAGGGTCGGGTAGCCCAAGGCACACCACGATGGTAACAGGCAAGAGTCTGGAAGAGAGGTTCAGGAACGGGAGTACCACCGAAGCGAGTGGTACAGTTCTCGAGGGGTTCTGGGGTTCAGGGTCAGGGTCCAGGGGTTCAGGAGGACGCGAAGTAGAAGAGAGTGTAATTCCTAGGTACAGGAGTCCGAAGGAGATTACCAGATTGCGTAAAGAACATAAAATATAAGGGGGCACACCCCCTTATATAGCTAGGAAATCCTCCCTGATCACTAATACAAAAGCCAACTCTTGGCATGGCGCGCAGCCGCGATCCTTCCGTCAGGTTCCACCAATATCCATCACGCGGCAACCTTATCCCAATCATAACACCAAGGAAATCCTCCTATGCAACCCAGAAAACCACAACCAATATATGCAACCAAAAGCCCAATGTCCCTTTCCTATATCGGACCAGGTGGCCGTGACACTAGCTCCCCTCTCCGACGCCGAAGCCCTCTGAGGCGAGTTATTCGGGTAAGGGTCCAGGGTTATGGGGGTACCGTTCATGGAACCGCTCCAGGGCCTGAAGTCCGTTGACAGAGTCGGCAGGTTCCCAGGTGGCTTCTGCGTATCCTTTCCACTTGATGAGGTACCGGAGGCGGTTGCGGACAAACTTGGCATCCAGGACCTCCTCCACTTGCCATTCCTGTTCGCCATCTACCTCCACTGGCGGTGGTGGGGGTATTTCCTGGCCGGGGAGGGGGTCATGTGAGACGAGGTCAAGGAGGGAGACGTGGAACACATTATGGACCTTCATGGTAGGGGGGAGGTCCAGTCGATACGCGTGGGTTCCTATCTTGGCGAGGACAGGGTAAGGGCTGAAGCGTTTGTCGTCAAGCTTCACAGAGGGGCGTTTGGTTCTGATGTTCTTCGCATTCAACAAGACGCGGTCTCCGATCTGGAAACGAGGCGCAGGGAGCCTTCCCTTGTCGGCATACTCCTGTTGGCGATCTTGGGCGAAGGCGATCTCGGTCCGGAGATGGTCGTGGATGTCTTTGATACGGTCCACGAACGTCCCGGCAGTGGCCTCGTCGGTGACCTCGTCAGGGGTGTCCAAGAAGTCCATACGTGGGTCATAGCCATGGCTGGCGAAGAAAGGGGATACGCCGGTAGACGCAGAGGCATGGTTGTTGGCCGCGAACTCCGCCATGGAGAGCCAGAGGGACCAATTGTCCTGCTGGTAATTGACAAAGGCTCTCAGGTACTGCTCCATGATAGCGTTAACGCGTTCGGTCTGACCATCTGTCTGAGGGTGGAAGGCTGTTGACATCTTCCGTTCCACCTGTAGCCTTTCACAAACAGTTCTCCAGAAGTCCGCCGTGAACTGAGTACCTCGATCAGAGGTGCTGGTCTTTGGCAGGCCGTGATGTTTCCAGATGTGGCGGAGGTACAGGTCGGCAAGGGTAGGAGCATCGATGGTGGTGCGACAGGCGATCAGGTGGCGCATTTTGGACATCCTGTCCACCACTACCAAAATAGCGTCGTTTCCCTGGCTCCAGGGTAGACCGGTGACGAAGTCCATGGATATGTGTTCCCAGGGGCGGTCGGGTATTGGTAACCGGCGTAGGATGCCAAAGGGGGCATGCCGGGAGGTACCACTCCGTTGACAGGTGTGGCAGTTGGCCACGAAGCGTCCGATGTCCCGTCTCATGCCAGGCCATACGTAGCGTCGGGACAGGAGCTCATGGGTCTTGGTGCGTCCTGGGTGTCCCGCAGAGGGCCGGTCATGGGACTCCTGGATCAGTCGTAGGCGTAACTCGTCATGGCGAGGGACATAGATCCGGTCGCGGTAGAGCAGGCGATCTCCCTCACGTCGGCATTCATTCAATGACAGGAGGCGGGAGTGTCGGTCGCCCTTGTCGAGGGCGCGGAGAATCTGGGTTGGGATCGTGTCAGCTTCATAGGCCTCTTTCCAAAGCTCATCAATAGGGGACGCTCCAGTAGGGAGCGTAAAGTTCGCCAACAAACTCAGAGGCTGAGACTTCAACACCACCTGGGTCCGGTGGTTCTTTCGTTCCTCCACCTCCTCCTGGGTCTTGTTTTTCATCCGAGTCAAGGCATCGGCTTTGCCGTTGAGTTTCCCAGGTTGATATTTGATATGGTAGTTGAATTGTGATAGGAATTCGGACCAACGGGCCTGTCGGTTGTTCAACAGCCTCTTGGTGGTAAAGTGTTTGAGGTTGAGGTGGTCGGTTAGGATGGTCACCTCTCTCCCCAGGAGGTAGCATCGCCATTCTTCGAAAGCTCTAACCACGGCCATGAGTTCCTTGTCGTAGATGTCGTAGTTGCATTCAGCGGGACTATGCTTGCGGGAATAAAAGGCGACAGGATGGAGACGTCCGCTATCGTCCTTTTGAGACATGACACCGGCGGAGACGAAATCGGAGGCGTCAGTTTCAATGACCACCTCTTTGTGGAAGTCAAAGTGGGTGAGGACGGGGGCGGTGGTGAAGGCTTTCTTTAACCGGTCAAAGGCGCGTTGACACTCGGGGGTCCATACAAAGGGGCGGTTCTTTTTGGTAAGAGCAGTGAGGGGGCGTGCTAGTCGCGAGAAGGCACGAATGAAACGTCGGTAGAAGTTTCCAAACCCTAAGAACGTACGGACTTCGTGTACACGGTCGGGGACAGGCCACGAAGTGACAGTTTCCACCTTGGTATTCTCCATACGAATGCCCTCGGGACTGATGATGAAGCCTAGGTATTCCACATGGGTGACATGGAACTCGCACTTCTGTGGCTTGGCTTCTAATTCGGCTTCCTGTAGAGCCTTCAGCACCCATCGTACATGCTCCACATGTTCCTCCTCATTTTTGCTATAAACGAGGATGTCATCGAGGTAGGCTGTACAGAACCTGTCTAGTCCCTGGCGTAGGACCTTGTTGATGAAGGCCTGGAAGGTGGCGGGGGCGTTAGTGAGGCCGAAAGGCATGACATTGGAGTCAAAGAGTCCATATCGGGTGCGGAAGGCCGTTTTCCATCGATGCTTCTTGTCCACTAGGACTTGGTTATGGGCCCCGCGGATATCGATCTTGGAGTAGATGTTGGCCTCCGCGATGTTCATGAAGGTTTCTGTTAACAACGGAAGCGGTCCTCGGTCTTTGACAGTCCCTTTGTTCAACCCTCGGTAGTCCACGCATAGTCTCAGTGTGCCGTCCTTTTTCTTGATAAACAATACGGGTGAGGCCGCAGAGGAGGTGGAGGGACTAATGAAACCTTTATCTAGGTTTTCATCAATCCATCCTTTTAGAGCAGCTAGCTCGGGCGGGGCCACGTTATAGAGGGGGCCGAAGGGGGGGGTGAAGCCGGGCTTTAAGGGTATCTGGTGGTCGATCCCTGGTCGACTAGGGGGTAGTTGAGGTTGATTCTTTTCTAGGAACACAGGGAGGAAGTCATGGTATTCTAGAGGGACAATTTCTTTAACTTCCTGTTGTTCCAACACGGTGTGGTCGAGGGCACGTTGGAGGGCATAGGCTTTGAGGAAGTGGGGGATTTCATATTCGATCCCTTGGGTGCCAGTTACGTCTGGGGTGCAGTTCTTGAGACAGTATTCGGATTCAAAGGTAACAGTATTGGAGGCGAAGCGTATGGTAACATCATGCTGTTTCAGCCAGGGGATGCCAAGGGTAAGCGGGTAGCCACCAAGCTTGGTGACAAAGGCGGGGATGGATTCCAGGTGGTCGTTTATTTTGAGGTCAAAGCGGGCTATATGGGTGATAGCTCCTGAGCTAATGGGCCTCCCATCTATGACAGAGAGGTGGACAGGGTCTTTGAGCAGGGAAAGGGGTAGGTGGTGACGGCTAGCGAAGTCTATGTCTAGGAAAGCATAACCAGTTGCTCCAGAGTCGATGAGGGCATGGGTTCGGATTGTGTGTTGGTTGTCTATGATGTCACAGGCGACTACCAAGTGGTTATCCTCAATTGCATTTTCCGTTTTGTCCAGAGATAAACTAGAAATAACTAAGCTAGGAGAAGACTTAACATGTCCCATGTCAGTGCCGATGGCTGCACATGGGACCACTAGGTTTCCGACTCTTCTTGGGCCGGGAGGGGCTCCTCAGGAGCGGGGATGGTGTGGGTGCTGGCCCCGTGCATGGGGCGAGGCCCCTTATTGGGGCAAACACGCGCCACATATCCATGGCCCCCACAGTAGAGGCACAGGCCACGATTGATCCGGTCTTGCCTCTTGGTAGGGGTGAGCTTTTGGCGACCTGCAGAGAGGTCCATGGGGCCAGAGGCGGTGCCAGTAGCTGTGGAGGCTGGGGGGGGAGCGGGAGCGGGGGTACCTGGAGCAGCGGGGGTGGAGGTCCTCCAAGAGGACGAAGAGGAGCCTTTCTTTTCTGCGGCACGGGCACGGACATTGTTGTCAAGCTGCTTGAGGAGGGAGAGGTAGTCGTTGAAGGGTTCGGGAATGGGGAAGACGTGTACCAGGGCATCTTTCAGTTCTGTGCTGAGGCCCTGGTAAAGGGAGGTCCGCTTGGCGGCATCGTTCCAGAGGGTATCGACAGCGAGGCGTTGGAAGTCGGCAAGGTATTCCACGAAGGGGCGGTTCTTTTGTTGGAGGCTCCTCAGAGCCCGTTCTGCGGTCTGGACCCGATTAGGGTCCCCAAAGGCTTGTTCTAGTTCGGCAAGAAAGGCATCCATGTTCTCGAAGTCGATGTGGTCAGCCAACACCCAGTGTTGGATCTGGAGGTAAGCGCGTCCCCGAAGCAGGCCAAGGGCGTAGCCGAGGCGGTGTTGTTCACTGGTGAACCGGTGGGCGTCACCCTGGAGCTTCATTCGTAGCTGGGTGACGAAGGGACGAAGCTTCTCGGTGGTGCCATCAAACTGTTCGGGGTCAGGGATCGAAACTTGTTTGTTGCCGCCAGCAGGGGCTGCGGCACCAGGGGCGGGCATGAGGGCGAGGGCGGTATTCAGGGAGGTGATGGTAG
>LN890984.1:612653-644404 GCA_900010015.1 Tuber aestivum
CGTTAGCCTGTGTCAGGCTGTTTTCGACGATAACGAGACAGGCCTCGAGGCCTTGGCCTTCGGTACGGGCGTCGTCTCGTTCTTGGGCAAGGAGGGTACACTGTTGTTGTAGCTGTAGATACTGGGGGGTCTGTTCAGGGGGGACGGGAGTGGCGTGGCCAGGAGGAGGAGCAGGTGCATTCAGGATTTGACGAGCCAGGTTTCTGGCAAGGTTGAACTGGGCCTGGAGCTGGTCATGGTCTAGGCTTTGGGCATGATCATCCCCTAGATTCGCGAGGGTATGAAGGGGACCATTGATGTTGTCAGGGAGGTGGGACGTGGCCATGGTGCGGTGTGGGTTGGGTCCTCGTGGACGCAATCTTGTGTAACGGACAGGGTCTGAGGGTCGGGTAGCCCAAGGCACACCACGATGGTAACAGGCAAGAGTCTGGAAGAGAGGTTCAGGAACGGGAGTACCACCGAAGCGAGTGGTACAGTTCTCGAGGGGTTCTGGGGTTCAGGGTCAGGGTCCAGGGGTTCAGGAGGACGCGAAGTAGAAGAGCGTGTAATTCCTAGGTACAGGAGTCCGAAGGAGATTACCAGATTGTGTAAAGAACATAAAATATAAGGGGGCACACCCCCTTATATAGCTAGGAAATCCTCCCTGATCACTAATACAAAAGCCAACTCTTGGCATGGCGCGCAGCCGCGATCCTTCCGTCAGGTTCCACCAATATCCGTCACGCGGCAACCTTATCCCAATCATAACACCAAGGAAATCCTACTATGCAACCCAGAAAACCACAACCAATATATGCAACCAAAAGCCCAATGTCCCTTTCCTATATCGGACCAGGTGGCCGTGACATCCTGGTCTGTTATCTATTATGTCCCATACAACTCCCAGAATTTTACTAACATGGTTTGCTAGAATATGACAACTTTGTTGGGCCGGATATGGGTTCGGTGAAGGAAGGAGACCTAACGTTTATTCCATGCACCGGTCCTGACTGGTCTATCCAAGCCGAATTTCCCACGGTTGTGTTAGAGTCCGGTTGGACTGAGGGGGATGATCAACTGACCCGTGATGCCAGACTTTGGCAAGAAGGATCAGGAAACCAGGTGCAGGTAGTAATACAAGTGAAATTCTTTCCCAGGGATGAAAACAAGATTGGTGCTCGTTTGACACTTAATCGTACAAGTCCTAATGGCGCTACCTCTTCCCAATCCTATGCAAGTCTCTGTTTCTATTTTCTCCCATGCTAACTGTATTACTAATTTGTTAAATTGATCCTCAGGAAATCCTTCCCCCAGTTGCCAATCCTCCGGAAAGTCCTACCATTACGTTCTCTGAATTCTATGGCGGAAATTGTCCTGCTGGTGTATTCCCGGGGGATGCGATTGTACTCGAGCAAGAATCTCTCCGCATGATGGCAAAACGCGAAATCCGGGCCCGCAACGCAGTGCCGGATGAATGAAATCGGGTATGTTCAGAGACTACCGAGTTTCATATGTATAATGTACATCTGCTAAATACTTGGTGTAGGAGTCCTGGCCTTTGGTTGGTCCTTCAGCAAGAACTCGGGTTGTTGGAAAGTGGGGCAGTAGGGTAGCCGGGAGGCTGGTTGCTTGGTTTTCCCTTCCTCTGTGTTGTTTCTCTTTTCGTGCTGTCATGTTAGCTACCTTGTTGGTTGCTTGTTTGTTGCGTCCGCCGTTGGTGTCGCGTTCGCCGTTGGTTGCTTGTCTGTTGTGTCCGCCGTTGGTGTTCTGTCCCCCGTTGGTTGCTTGTTTGTTGTGTCCGCCGTTGGTGTTGTCAGTTGAGAGTGGTAGACAAACAAATGAACCAGGATCGTAGAGGTGAAACGGACTTTATCACTGTTCTTCAGAGCGAACCTCCTAGCTACATACAAGACACCGAACAATATGTGACCGCTCACTCTACTCTCATACGCTTTAAGTATCCAAACCGTTACCGCACTGTTACTCATCATCCCCAGAATCATTACCATTCAAGGCTGAACGAACGCGATCGCATCTCTAGTTGCCCACAGTGTTCCCAACCGTCCGGGGCCCCCGTAGGGCCCGACGGAGGGACTGCCAAGAGCCCAGGACGGGACAGGATGGCAACATATAGTCCGTCCTCACCCTTGAAGTCCTAGGACGGCCTCATGAGGAAGTACGATGCGCCCCACAATCTGAGGCAACTTCTGGTAGGAGATGGCAGGTGACTACATAGGACCACCGGGGATCGTAGGGGACTCTGGGTAAGGGCTAGGGGTTTAAGGGACGGCAGGGGACGGTGTGTGACTGTGGGTGACGGCAGGGAACTGTCGGTGGATGGTCCTTTACTCTTATGTGTCGGGCTAGTTTATGAAAAGACCGGACGGGACGACACAATGCAGTCCGTCCTGGTCCTTCACTCCTACCTGTCGGGCATGTTGAGAAAATGACCGGACGGGGCGACAAAATGCTGTCCGTCCTGGTCCTGGTCCAGGGCAGACGGACTGCCCCATTGCGAACACTGGTTGCCCATATACACTTTCATTAGTTAGCAGCAGGCTGGTTGCAACGTGAGAAGAAAGTAGTATTGGAAAGAAATAAGTAGCAGCGCGGAGAATAGAAGAGAGTAGTAAAGGGAATGGACGAGGGCATGGAGAGGAGGGTGGAAGAGAAGAGGGCCAGAGGAGAAGGAGTGTAAAAGCTTAGCTGATTTGCTCGTCGCAGATTATCTGCTCCCCATTGGCGGATTAGGCAGAATGGGGGTGGGGACAGATCAGCAACCGGGATGCCATTCCTAGACAAAAGGTCTTCCCGAGTACAAACTACACGAACCCTGCGAAATAACGAACCGATGGAGGAGCAATAGGCGTTTATTAGCTCATTTAATGGCAGAACCCTATTGATGTTTTATAACAACTCCACTATTGTAATGGAGAAGGGGGTTCAATTAGGGTGGTTCTGACACCTTCACCCAACGCGTACTAGAGGGAAATGAAAAAGCCATTGGCACAAACAATCCTTTCATAGATACTGGCGGTGTGGTTAGTGTTCGGCTATTCCAAGATGCACCGGAAGGGAGGAGAAGATGCTATCCCATGAGCGCACTAAGGTCTGTGGAACTAGCAGGCTTCACAGTTGTCGAAAGATCTGGTACAGGGGGAGCACAACCGGCATGCGTAAGCCGGAAACCTGTGGAGCACACTCCCGAGGAATTCTATATAACCCCATTAGAACGGCAATTCACTACACTGGAATGCATTAGGAGGTTGACAGAGTCACAAGAGAAACGATCCCATCTGGAGAGCCGCAGCCGTGTTGAGCCGGAAGAGGGTATTAATGAGCCGGGGTTCTGTGTATCACCGACAGAGCGGTTTTGCTGACATTTGACTTATTCCAAATATTGAGCATGTAAGGATTTGGCCTGTCGCCCACTGCAGAAATATGGGGAGTCAAGGACCGTGGCAAGTTTACGCCCGGTAATGGAGACCAGTATCCTGACTGTTTTGTTTCATGCTAGGCGGAATCTGCCTGTACATCTGCGAGGGCAAATCATATCTCCATAAGTCGTCAGCGGGGTTCCCGGTCAGCCGTCCTTCTGTGTCATTGATTACAAGATAGTCACCCATGTGGTTACCACACGGGGCCGAAATGAAATGGAGTGTAGTTTTAAGTAATTACTATATTTAATAAATAGCAATTTACGTACAAAATTTAATGGTAGATATATATTGAAAAAAAAAACCATTAATAAGAAAAATTAAAGTCTTAAGAAATAATCAAAGTAAAAGAGAAAATAAGATCATATGAAAAGATGAATGGAGAAATTCACTGAGGACAAATAAGAAAGGTAGGAGATAAAAGTAAACAGAATATAAAAGAGAACAATTACATCATAAAGTAGAAAAGGCTGAGATATTAAAAAAAAAAAAGAATAGAAAAACTTATATAATAATAATATTATTATGAAAAACCTTAGAATACACAACATTTTTGCACAACCTTTCTCCTTCATAGACTAAATCAGATATGAATACTTTGATCCTTTTACTACTTGTTGCTCTTGATAATGCAATATATAATTGCTTATATCCAAATACCTTCTCACATAAACTAATCCCAACATGTCCTAATAACTGTCCCTATACCTCATTCATAGTTATTGCATATACTAACCAAATTAGAAACTGAAGTCAAATCAGGTTTACAGAAATATCTTGTAATTCTTTAGAAGAGATGTGAATTCAAGGAACTATGACTTCGGCTCTAGCCTTTGTGCCTATCATTATAATACCTGTAACATACAAAATTCAAAATCATATTAGTATAATCTTAATAATAATATACTCAATTAGAAAAAATCAAATAAATTAATAAAACTTACTGTATATCAAATTTCATAAAAGACCTTTGATTTTAAGCATTGTTTCATTACAAAGACCTTGACATAGATTCAAATTTTGTAAAAGCATAACTGGTGTACTGACCTTTAAATATAATGAATGTGGTAGAACTTCAAAAGATTGTAATATATTAAGATACTTAGAAGAATATACTGTTTGTTTCTTATCAGAAACAGTATTGGTACTAAGATAGATCTTGATAGCTGAATCACTGGTTTGATAAATAAGGAGTTTATTTTTGATATGGTCTACATTAATATTTCATGCTGTTAGAATGGCTCTTTCAGCTAAAACCTCAATTGACAGATTCAAAGAAGAGGCAAAAAGACTAAGTAGGTATATTTTCTCCATCAAACCTTGTATACTATTATCTGAAAAAAGTATTGTTGGATGAAGGGTGATATAATTGAGAACAGGAGAAGGCTCAGTTGCAGTTCCAATTAGGGGAATATAATTAGTTCTTTTTCTATTACATATACTTTAAGAGTCATACTGGTGTAGATCAGATGAATGTTTTCCTCTAACTGTAAAACTGGAATCAGAGGCCAGTAGGTAGAACTCATCAAAGTAGAGTTGATAATTTGTGATCGAGAACCACCAGAAACAACTGGAAGATATTGTCTAAAATCTCCAGCAAAAAGCATAGTTATTCCTCCAAAATAGAGAGAATCTTGACAAATATCTGACAAGATCCTTGAAACTGCATCATATGTATATTGATGTTATATGGTTGCTTTATCTTAAATAATAAGTGAGGTTTAAAGAAAATCTTAGCCTGAGGAGATCTATAATTAATTGAACAAATAGACTAATTGTCTAAAATCAAGAGAATTCAGAAAGTTTAATGTATTGTTTATCCTCCTTGCAGTAGTATTTCTATAATGCTGCTAGATACTACTGCTAAAACAATCTTCTGTTGACTTCAAATTTTTGCAAGAATTGTATTCTTCGAAAATGTCATTCCTATTCCTCCTGCCCTATCACGGAAAAGCATATCTCCAGTCATGGTATCAATATCCACTGATCCTAGAACTACTTAAAATGCATGTCTCTGTGTAGAATTTAATTGTGGTTCACGTCTCTTAAGTATCACATTTAACTCTACATGATTCCATGATATTTGATCATGTAGTAACCAATTCTAATGTTGACTATAAAGACTACAGTTTAAGTCAGATAAAGGCAATGGCAATCGAAAGTGATTTAATCCTTTACCCATATCAGAAAGTATCTCTTGAAGGAGATATAGTCGAAGGCTGTATATTTGCTTATCTGATAGACTCAGAATTCTCATACTATGTTCCAGTACATACTTATAGTTATCAGACAGAAAATCTCTATATGTCAACAACAAATTAACTGGATGAGAAGGACTTGATTCACACAATATAATTACGAAGAGATTCTGTAGCTATTTTCCAGTATGAATTGGAGTTGCTTTGGGTAGTGTAACTACTTGTGGCACCTGTAGGATAATTATCTGAGCTCAGGCAGGGCAACCTTTTCATATTTCATTAAGGTAGGGTAACTTTATTCTCCCATCACCACCTGCCCCTTACTTTTCTTTTTTTTTCTTTTTTTCCGCTCTCATTTTATTTTCTTCCCCTCCAGTCCTTGATCTCCGTCAACCCACCCTAGCTTAGTGCTGTCTTTTAGGGCATTTGTCTCATAGTGCATTTTAGTGCTGTCTCATAGTGCATTTTAGTGCGGTCTTTCGGGGCATTTTGTACTGGCGGTTTTCAGGGGTCTCGAGTACTATAGATACTAATAATCAAGATGTGGATGACCAGAGAGTCAGGGATTAGAGATATCAAAGCTTCTTACTTGCTTGATCAAAAGGCATGGTCTTTCAGTCCCTATCGTAAGATTGGAGTATGTTCAGACCTCCAGCGCCTGCTGTCCCCAGTCTTCCTCAGCCATACCCAAGCACTATCTATGTCTCTTATTCCCCCTTTCATTTGCCCTGTTGTAGCAAAATTGGTACAGTCTGGGTATTGTACTTGTTTGGTGGAACCAGGGGTATGATAGACAAGGGTTGGGTTTTCTTCCCGGGCCCAGCAGTTGTCACGGCCACCGGGCCCGGTATGGGAAAGGAACATTGGGTTTTTGGTTGCATATATCGGCTGGGGTTTCTTGGTTGCATAGTAGGATTTCCTTTGTGTTATGATTGGGATAGGTTGCCACGCGATGGAGACTGGTGGAACCTGACGGAAGGATCACGGCTGTGCACCACGCCAAGAGCTTTCTTTTGTATTAGTGATCATGGAGGATTTCCTATCTATATAAGGGGGTGTGCCCCCTTATATTTTATTTTCTTTAGGCAATCTGGTAATCTCCTTCAGACACCTGTACCTAGGAATTACACCCTATTCTACTTCGCGTCCTCCTGACCCCTTGAACGCTGACCCTGAACCCCTGACCCCCGAACCTGGTACAACTCCCATCAGTTGTACCCCTGTTTCTAGACCTCGCCTCCGAACACTTGCCTGTTCCTATTGTGGTATGCCTTGGGCTACCCGATCCTCAGACCCTGTCCATTACACAAGAATGCGTCTACCAGGACCCAACCCACACCCAACGATGGCCGCCTCCTATCTCTCTGAAGAAATCAATGGCCAACTGCAGGTCCTGGGAGCCATCGGGTATGACGGCATCTAAGGCCAGACCCATGTCCAGCTCCTGTCCCAGTTCACCCTAGCCAGGGACTTGACTCGCCAAATCATGAACGCCCCTGCTCCTCCTCCGCGACAAGTAACCTCAGTCCCCCCCAAACAGACCCCCAGTACCAACACCTGCAACAACAGTGCACGCTCCAGATCCAAGAACGCGACGATGCGGGCACAGAAGGCCAAGGCGTCGAGGCGCGTCTCGTTATCGTTGAAGCAAGCCTTACACAGGCCAATACTACCATCACCTCCCTGAATACTGCCCTCGCCCTCACACCTGCCCCCGGTGCCGCAGCCCTGGCTGGTGGCAACAAACAAGTCTTGATCCCTGACCCCGAACAATTCAATGGTGCCACCGAGAAACTTCCCCGCTTCGTCACCCAACTACGGATGAAACTCTAGGGAGACGCCTATCAGTTCACCAGTGAACAACACCGCCTTGGCTATGCCCTTGTCCTCCTTCGAGGACGTGCCTACCTCCAGATCCAATACCGGGTATTGCCTGACCGTATCGACTTTGAAAACGTGGACGCTCTGTTTGCCGAGTTGGAACAGGCCTTTGGTGACCCTAATAGGGTCCCGACAGCAGAAGCCGCGCTAAGGAGCCTCCAATAAAAGAACTGCCACTTTGTGGAATACCTGGCAGACTTCCAAGGCCTGGCCATCGATACCCTCTGGAACGATGCTGCCAAGCGTACCTCTCTTTACCAGGGCCTCAGCACAGAGTTGAAAGACGCTCTGGTACACGTCTTGCCTGTTTCCGAACTCTTCAAGGACTACCTCTCCCTCCTCAAGCATCTCGACAACAATGTCCGCGCCAGCGCCACCGAAAAGAAAGGGTCCTCTTCGTCCTCTTAGAGGACCTCCACTACCGCTGCTCCTCACACACCCGCGCCCGCTCCACCCCCAGCCTCCACAGATACGGGTACTGCCTCCGGGCCCATGGACCTCTCTGTAGGTTGTCGAAAGCTTACCACTGCCGACAGGTAAGACCGGATCAACCGTGGCCTCTGCCTCTACTGTGGGGGACATGGATACATGGCTCGCGCTTGTCCCAACAAGGGACCTCGCCCCATGCATGGGGCCAGCACCCATACCGTCCCCGCGCCCGAGGAGCTCCTCCCTACCCAAGTGGAGTTGGAAAACTAGTGGTCCCATGTGCAGCCATCGGCACTGACATGGGACATGTTAAGTCTTCTCCCAGCTTAGTTATTTCTAGGTTATCTCTTGACGAAATGGAAAATAGAATTGAGGATAAGCACATGGTAGTACCCTGTGACATTATAGACAACTAACAAGTAATCCGAGTATACACTCTGATCGATTCTGGAGCAACTGGTTATGCTTTCATGGATAAAGACTTCGCTAGCAGTCACCACCTTCCCTTGACCCAAATCAAAGAACCTGTATACCTCTCTGTCATTGATGGGAGACCCATTAGTTTAGGGGCCATCACCTATATCGCCCACTTTGACCGGAAAATAAACGATCACCTGGAATCTGGCCCTGCTTTTATCACCACACTAGGCGCATACCCCCTTACCCGCGGTATCCCGTGGTTAAAACGACATGACGTCACGATCCACTTTGCCTCCAACACTGTTACCTTCGAATCCGACTACTGTCTCAAACACTGTACCCCCGATGTCACTGGCGTTCAACTGATCGAGTATGAGATTCCCCACTTCCTCAAAGCCTACGCCATCCAACGCGCTCTGGACCACACTGTGTTGGAACAACAGGAAGTCAAAGAAATTGTCCCCCCCAAGTACCACGACTTCCTCCAAGTGTTTCTGGAAAAAGAACAAACCCAATTACCGCCCAGCCAACCAGGTGTGGATCATGAAATACCACTGAACCCTGGCTTCACACGTCCCTTCGGACCTCTATACAACCTGTCCCTACCAGAACTCGAGGCCCTAAAAGGATGGATTGATGAAAACCTAGACAAAGGTTTCATCAGCCCTTCTACCTCCCCCATGGCTTCCCCGGTACTCTTCATCAAGAAAAAGGATGGCACACTGCGGCATTGCGTCGACTATCGGCACCTGAATGAAAGAACCGTCAAGGACGGTGGACCCCTCCCCCTGTTAACCGAGACTTTTATGAACATTGCTGAAGCCAAAATCTACTCCAGGATCGACATCCGTGGAGCCTACAACCAAATCCTAATGGACAAAAAGGATCGATGGAAAAGCACCTTCCGCACCCGCTATGGGCTCTTTGACTCCACTGTCATGCCGTTCAGCCTCATCAATGCTCCCGCCACCTTCCAAGCCTTTATCAACAAGGTTCTGCGCCGAGGGCTGGACCGGTTCTGTACTGCTTACCTCAACGTCATCCTTGTCTACAGCAAGACAGAAGGGGAACATGGTGAACATGTACGCTTGGTGCGCAAAGCCTTACAGGAGGCTGACCTTGAAGCCAAGCCACAGAAATGCAAGTTTCACGCCACCCATCTAGAATATCGGGTTTCATTATCCCCCTCAGGGAATCCGCATGGAAAACGCCAAAGTCGAAACCGTTACCACCTGGCCTGTACCTGACCGGGTACGGGAGGTCCACGCCTTCCTGGCCTTTGGCAACTTTTACTGACGGTTTATCCGCACCTTCTCACATCTGGTGCGCCCTCTCACTGCCCTTACCAAGAAAAACCGCCCCTTTGTTTGGACCCACGAGTGTCAACAGGCCTTTGAAACATTAAAGAAAGCCTTCACCTCGTCTCCTATCCTGGCCCACTTCGATTTCCGCAAGGAAGTGATCACAGAGACCGACGCTTCTGACTTCGTCTCTGCTGGCGTCATGTCCCAAAAGGACGATACTGGACGTCTCCATCCTCTTGCATTCTACTCCCGCAAACACAGTCCTGCTGAATGCAACTGCAGCATCTACGACAAGGAACTCATGGCCGTCGTCAGAGCGTTCGAGGAATGGTGCTGCTACCTCCTAGGAAGGCAGGTGACCAGCCTGACCGAGCACCTCAACCTCAAGCACTTCACCACCAAGAGGCTGTTAAACAACCGCCAAGCCTGGTGGACCGAGTTCCTATCCCAGTTCAACTACCAGATCGAGTACCAACCTGGAAAGTTGAATGGCAAAGCTGATGCCTTGACTCGTATGAAGACAGAGACCCCAGAAGAAGTGGAGGAACGAAGCAATCATCGAACCCAAGTGGTGTTAAAGTCTCAGTCTCTGAGTTTGTTGGCGAACATTACGCTTCCTACTGGAGCGGCCCCTATTGAAGAGCTCTGGAAAGAGGATTATGAAGCTGACAGGATTCCAATCCAGGTTCTCTGCGCCCTCGATAATGGCAATAGACACTCCCGCCTCCTGTTCCTCAACGAATGCAAACGCGATGGCGATCGGCTACTCTACCATGATCGGATCTATATCCCCCAACATGACGAACTATGCCTGAGGCTGATACAGGATTGTCATGACCAGCCTGCGGCGGGGCACCTAGGATGTGCTAAGACTCCCGAACTCATGTCCAGATGCTACATTTGGCCTGGTATGAGACGGAACATAGGCCGCGTTCTGGCTAACTGCCATGTATGTCAACGAAGTTGTACCTCCCGGCACGCCCGCTTTGGCATCCTACGCCCCCTGCCGATACCCGACCGCCCGTGCGACCACATCTCCATGGACTTTGTCACTGTCCTACCATGGAGTCAAGGGAATGATGCTATCCTAGTGGTGGTAGACCGAATGTCCAAAATGGGCCACCTCATCGGCTGTGGCACAACCATCGACCCTCCCACGCTTGCTAACCTATACCTCCGCCACATCTGGAAACATCACGGCCTCCCAGAGAGTATTACCTCTGACCGAGGTACTCAGTTCATGGCTGACTTCTTGAGAACTGTGTGTGAAAGGCTACAAGTGGAAAGGAAGATGTCAACAGCCTTCTACCCTGAAACAGATGGTCAGACGGAACGTGTCAATACTATCATGGAGCAGTACTGGAGAGCCTTTGTGAATTACCAGCAGGAGGATTGGTCCCTCTGGCTCCCCATGGCGGAGTTTGCGGCCAACAACCATGCCTCCGAGTCTACCCGTGTATCCCCTTTCTTCGCCAACCATGGCTATGACCCACATGGGGATTTCTTGGGCGCTCCTGATGAGGTTACTGATGAACCAACTGCCGGGACGTTCGTAGATCGTATTAGAGACATCCACGACCACCTACGGACCGAGATCCTCTTCGCCCAAGACCGTCAACATGAGTATGCCAACCAAGGAAGACTCCCTGCCCCTCACTTCCTGGTCGGAGACCGCGTTTGGTTGAACGCGAAGAATATCAGAACCAAACGACCCTCCATAAACCTTGACGCTAAACGCTTGGGCCCTTACCCTGTCCTCAGCCAGATAGGAACCCACGCATATCGGCTGTACCTTCCCCCTACCATGAAGGTCCATAACATGTTCCACGTCTCACTCCTTGACCTTGTCTCACACGACCTCCTCCCAGGCCAGGAAATACTACTACCACCACCACTAGAGGTAGACGGCGAACAAGAATGGCAAGTGGAGGAGATCCTGGATGCCAAGATTGTGCGCAACTGCCTCCGGTACCTCGTCAAGTGGAGAGGGTATACAGAAGCCACCTGGGAGCCTGCCGACTCTGTCAACGGACTTCACGCCCTGGAATGGTTCCCCGAACGATATCCCTACAAGCCCGGGCCCTTGCCTGAGTAACTCGCCTCAGGGGACTTCGGCGTCGGCGAGGAGAGCTAGTGTCACAGCCACCTGGCCCGGTATGGGAAAGGAACATTGGGCTTTTGGTTGCATATATTGGCTGTGGTTTCTTGGGTGCATAGTAGGATTTCCTTTGTCTTATGATAGGGATAGGTTGCCACATGATGGAGACTGGTGGAACCTGACGGAAGGATCGCAGCTGCGCACCACACCAAGAGCTTTCTTTTATATTATTGATTACAGAGGATTTCCTATCTATATAAGGGGGTGTGCCCCCTTATACTTTATGTTCTTTACGCAATCTGGTAATCTCCTTCGGACATCCTGTCTTACGTGCCAGGGAATTATCTTATCCACCACGATACCTTCTCTTTGGCCCGAGCGGGGTCAAAGTTTCTCCTCATCTTCTCCATCATGGGGACATCACCCCCTCTCATTCTGCAACCTTCTACGCAGCCTGATAGGGCTTGGCAGGGTCGGCTATCACCTCTTGTTCCCCCGCAGGGCCCCCCCTCACTTAAACGACCACGGAGTGGTACCACCTCAACTATACAATACCCAGCGGACGCTTATGAAGGTCCTAATAGCATCTTCTTAAAGATGTTTGAAGATTTGGCAGAGGGAGCCGGGATTGAAGCACCTCTCAACTTTGGAAAAGCCTTTCCCGTTATACTCCACATGATGCAAATTTTGCACAAAGACTACAGGAAGGCGACTGATGGGCTAACTGAGCACATCACTGCCCTAACCGAGGAGTTGGACGCCCTTCGCGCCTCCACTCTATCTCAGCCTGCTCATACCACTGCCCCGCCGGCACCTCCTGCCACTGACACTACAGAGCAGCCCTCTGTTCCTCCTCTGCCTGCCACCATTTCCCATCCCCAACCTCCTGGCCTGGCAGCTCCCCCTTCTTGGGCTACCGTCACTAGGAGGGCAAGGAAGCCTTCTCAGAACCCCACAAAGCCTGGCCCCAAGCCAGCCAAACCCCCCTCTCCCTCGGTTAAGCCCCGTACCGACAAGAAAAAGTGCCTTACCATGCCCGAGTGTTGGCTCATCATCAAAAGAGACCCTGCCCCCCTCACATCTACTGCTGTACAGCGACGCAACAGCATCAACCAGGCCCTGGCCTCCAATATCACCCAGTCTGTCTCCCTCCGGGATGGACATGTTACCCTTACTACTATGGATACCGTTAGAGGGACCACTGTCAACAGTAAAGTTGGCACCTTCTTGCACCTCATTCCAGGTGCCTCTACGGTCCATCTCGATACTCCTGCCACCCAACTTCTGGTACACGGCATCGCGACCTCCACTCCTCTGGCATCGCTTGCCCAAGAACTCACCACCTTTAACTCAGGCTTGTCTCTTACCGAACAGCCTAGGTGGCTTACCTCAGATATAGCATGCATCGGCAAACTCGCCTCCACTCTTGTTATTTCTATCTCTGGACCCAAGGCTTCTTTGTTTATTGGCAAACGCCTCTCTGCCTTTTCCAACACCTACCGTACCGAACACAGTTTACGCTTCAACAAATATACCCAGTGTGCTAACTGTCACAAGTTTGGCCACTACAGCATCAAATGCATTCTGCCTCCTTCCTGTCACTGGTGCCTCATCCCTCACTCTACTGGCGATCACTCCTGCCCCACTGCCACCTGTCGCCTTCGCGGCCATCCCTGCAGTCATACTACACTGAGGTCTGTTAACTGTGATGGCCCACACGAATCCCACTCACCTGTTTGCCCTTCTCGCCCCTGTCCAGATACCCAAGTGTCTGAGGCCGCAGAGGAACATGAAGAAGAGGTGGACATGGATAGCTCTATATAGGTTGGGATACCTATAACGATAACACCAATGTCTGGGGTGGCCTAGGATGGCTATTATGGGAAGGGGTCTAGGAAACTAGGTGATGAGGGGGATGTCATGGCACCTCTTCGGCCTGCGATATGAACGCTTGACTGGGTTACTGGTGGGCCTTGGGAGGAGGATTTATTTTGTTCATGATTGCGCCTTGGGGTGCGGGTTGCGAGGCTGGAGCAGTGTTGCCAGTGGTAGTGACTTTTTTTTTTATGATTTATGGTTGGAATGGATGGGATTCCCGTGCCCTGGCTAGGTGAGATGGGTAGGTACTGGACTGTTGATAGACTTGTACTTCAGCCTTACTATTGGTGCTCGCTCACTGGACTGGTTAATGGTACAGGGAACGAGGATCGGTATCTTGTATTTGGTTATCTTCAGCTCGCGATAAAACCCCTTTGTTGGGGGAGAGGTGTAACCGGACCTGGTACTCAGTTAGTTTGTTTTATGTTTTGTTTTAAGTATCGGTTGATACTTAGTTTGTTTTATGTTTTGTTTTAAGTATCGGTTGATACTTAGGTTGTTTTATGTTTTGTTTTAAGTATCAGTTGATACTTGGTTATTTTTATGCTTTGATTGAGTAAGAACATGAGTGAGAATTCATGATCGCACTCAAATATATGTACTTAAAAAGACCGCCGTCTTCCACTCTGGAAACGGCAGACTTCGACAGATAGTATTTTAATATACTTGGTTGAACGGTTATCTATATTCTCCTATTACGCCACGGACGCCTCCCTTAGCGAGCCTTGAAGTTGACGGTCTCCGGTAGACCTCACCTCTCTCCTATTGTATCCAACAGCGTGATTAGCGCCCCGGCGTGAACACGTTACATTTTTTTAACCTCAACGAGTGGTTGCGATACCACGAATCAGGGCCAGATCAACCCACGAGGATTCAGCAACGAACGGTACCGGCAGAAGCGGCAGGCCATGACGGCCGGCTCCTGCAATAATATAAGTGCGATATAGATCCACTGACGACTTGAAGTGGGCGTGAGATCCCACGAGAAGGCCTGACCCCAAGGAAAGGGAAGAAACCAGATACAGGCAGGACACCCGGAGAATTCTGGGAGTCACCAGCAAAGGAACAAAAGCCACTACCACCTGCAGAAAATAGTGGCGGTTTCTCAGAAAACGAGGAAAACATGTCCGGACAGGGTATACCAGCCCCTCCGGACCCCCTAGTCCCACCTCCACCGCCGGCAGAACCGCCTAGACCAAAGCCAAAAATAAAGCTCCCTCAACCGAAGACAGTCTCTGGGATGGGAGAAGACCTTAAACCAGAAACATTCGAACAAGGCTTGTCTCAGTGCGACAGTACCTGACAACACACGAAATCGATTTTAAGGATTACGGATCAGGAATTTGCCTTGGAGCCTTCTGCATAGACGACGCAACAGAGACCTACCAACAATGTATCGCGGAATACCGCGGGCCAGATGAGGTACGTGCGATAACAATTGCGAACTTCCTAAGGGCACGATTGCAATCATCCCGCAACAAAGACGAAATATTTGACAAATTCAATGCCATCCAACAAACCCACGTGGGAAGAACGGATAAAATAACCAAAACGGCAACAACACTACTGATGTACCATAGCCGGTTACCGGCTGGAAGGATATCAGCGTACACCCTGAAGAAACGATTCTACGAAAGCATGCACAGCAAGCTGCGCCAAGTTGTGGAACCACACGAGGCAGCAGCCGATGACATGCATGCGATAATCGCTAGCGCAGAAAAACACGATGCTATCCTATGGGATACAAACGCGTATAAAACACACGAAACTAGAGAAAGAAAAGGGCAGCAGTACAGCCCTACCGAAAAGAAGAAGGACAAGGAAAGGACAAGCCCTCTGAGCCACCAGCGACAGCGACAGCGAAAAGAAAATAATGAGTACTTTGAATGCCGAAAAAAGGGGCACTGCGCTAAAGATTGCTACAAACGGAAATCAAAAGGCAAGCCCATAAAAAAGGAAGCCACCACCAACCTCCTCGAAGAAGAAGAATAAGACTACCTCGAAGAAGTAAACATCAATTCGGTAACAGCAACGGTCGGTTGCTATAAGACAACTCTGGCGAATACGAGGATACACCCCTTCTAGTTACTGGAGGGAACAGGGAATATCAACGGGTACCCAGCAAAGGTCCTGTTTGACACCGGAACGATAGGTTCCGACATCCTCAGTAACACATTTGTAGCCACGCAAGGCATGAAAACCCATCCTACGAACCACCCAATAACACTCAACATGGCAATGAAAGGGTCAAGATCAACTAGTAACACCCAAACGACGGCTACAGTGAAGATCAGAAAAGCAACCTTCCCAAACAAGCCCATGCTGATTGGAAACATAGCAAAATATGATGCACTCCTCGGAATGCCATTTATGACTCGTCACAAAGCAAGTATTGTGTGTGGCGACATGACAATCAGCTTCCCGGACCAGAAGGTAAAGGTATCTTGTAAACCGACCAGTGGAGAACACCGAACAGCGGTAAGAGAGACGGGACAAACCATAATGGAAGAATTTGCCGACGTCTCCCCAGATGAGATACCAGAAGGATTGCCGCCATTACGAAAAATCAATCATCGTGTACAACTGACCCCTGGATCTCAAATCAAAGACGAACCTACATACTCCATACCTGAAGCGTACAAATCCAAATTACACGAATGGACCCAAGCAAAATTAAAACAAGGAGTTATTTACTGCGAAGCGGTAACGGGAGCAGCCCCTATGTTTGTTCAACCCAAAAAGGACAAAAAAGGGATCAGACCCCTGGTTGACCTCAAACGCCGAAATAATCAAATCATAAAAGACACACCCTCGATACCTCGGCAGCAAGACATCCTCAATGCGGTAGGAAGGAAAAAATACCGGAGTAAGATAGATCTCCGCGACGCGTATTTCCAAACAAGAGTGGACCGCGAGGATGAGAAGAATAACTCCTTCAAATCAATGTTCGGAATCATGATTAGCCGAGTAATGCTACAGGGAGACAAAAACGCACCCGCCACATTCATGCGTATAATGGAAGACCTATTGGGCGAATACCTACATGATTCTGTATGGGAGTACATCGACGACATCCTAGTATTCTCAGACACGACAGAAGAACACATGACCCACCTACGGCAAGTTTGTGAGAGACTACGCCAGGCACAGTACCACGTGAGCAAAAAGAAATCAGACCTATTTGCCAAAGAACTAAATATATTGGGACATATTATTGATGACGATGGCATACATGCAGCCCCTGAAAAGATATGCGCCCTGGAGGACTGGACCACACCAACAAACAAAAAGGAGTTACAACGATTCTTGGGATTACTCAACTATGTGGCACAGTTCCTGCCACATCACGCCACATTAGCAAGACTCCTCACAGACCTAACCGGCGGAGCAGAATGGGTATGGACAGCAACACATGATCAAGCATTCAGAAACATTAAGCGATTACTACGGGAACATGCAGTCATGCAGCCCCTGAAGGACTCAGGAGAACCGATATAGCTGATAACCAACGCATCTGACATAGGAGTAGGAGCGTGGGTAGGACAAGGACCCACATGCAACACGGCTCGACCAGCAATGCTCCACAGCAGAAAGTTTACTAATGCACAAATGAACTACGGAACAACGGACAAGGAAGCACAAGCCATAGTGGATGCCCTGCACAGTTTCAGCCACATCCTTATGGCAAGAGAATTCACGATAGTAACAGACCACCGCCCGCTAATATTCCTAAAAACAATGAAGCAACCTAGCAGGAAACAAATTAGATGGGTAACAGAGCTCACCAAATACAATACACAAATAATATACCAGGAAGGAAGCAAAAACTATTTGGCTGATGCACTCTCCCGGATTTACGAACACATTAATCAAGAAGAAGATCCTCGCTATGGTCAAGATACTACAATCTACGAAGACGACCTATCAGACACTACAGAATTCGAACGAAACCCATCAAGCTATCAAGCTAGAATGTCCAACTACCATCCACCCTCAGTCACGAGCGCTCCAAATTCACCCACTCCTGTACTCCAGGAACCCGAGAGTTGGGCTACAGACCATACCATCCGTGATGGTAATGACTGGGGAGACCGAGTTACCCATACTGGTACACCGCCAGAAGACCGAGTCCATGCATGCCTCCACTTTACTGCATGCGACATTGACGAATGTAACTACCATGTAAGCGACAAACTAGGATCTAGGTATTCACCCAGACCAAGGTCGAATGGATCAGGGACATCCTATGATACCCCTGACGAAGAAACAACAGAGAAAATGCAACAACTCACATCAGAGGCCGACACACCCCAGCAAACCCAACAGAACCCCATCTCCCACCCCCGGCCAGGAACATGGATTGACCCATCCAGGTGGAAAATACCGACTGAAGGACCACCCAGCAGCCCACCACCATTTCTCCTGACAAGCAACATGAATCAAGAACCATACCTGTCCAGGGTAAGCCAAGAATCGGAGACATACGCTAACGAAGTTATCGAATCGGTTATTCCCCCGGCAATGGACAAATACTGAAAGGAATTATACCAACCTATCGCGGGTGACGCTAGTCACCAGCAAATAACAGCCAGAAGTACCGAGATTGAAGGAGAACAGACGACCTTCTTAGTGTGCAAAAAGATGGAAAATAACCTGAGACAGCAGATGATCAAAGGCTACCGAAGCGGTCCGTTGTATGACAAACTACTGAGCGGTGGGTCAACGGACCTCAGCCTCTACGAAGTTGATGATGGACTGGTGTACTCGCCAACCCAATATGGGGCTTGGTGCCTGTACATGCCTCACGACTATGCTGGAAATAAGGAGACTTTACGGGAATACATCATCAGGGAGATCCATAGCAACGGACACCATAGGGTAAAAAGAAACCTCCACTATACCACCGGCTATTTCTTTTGGCCGCAAATGGGCAACGACTTCCGCCAGTATGTCGCACAGTACGACACTTGCCAAGTCAACAAACCACACACACAACTGCCCGAAGGCGCTGCGAAGACACTACCAATACCATCAGAAGTTTTCGAATCACTTGCCATCGACTTCGCTGGACCCTTCGACAAATCAGACGGATATGACACGATTATGGTAGTGATGGATAGACTCAGTACTTCGACATGGTTCATACCCACCAAGGCGACCAATACGGCAGAACAAACCATTACAGAACTAACCGAGCATGTATGCACCCCGCATGGGTACCCATGCACTATAGTTACCGATGCAGACCCACTGTTCACTTCTAAATTTTGGCAACAATGGTGCAAGTCACTAGGTATCGAACACCTCTGTGCTCAGCCAGGACACCATGCAACCAACAGACAGGTAGAGCGTCGAATCAGAGAGTTCAAAACAGCAATGCGAAGTATTAGGAACAAAAGACAGAACAACTGGAAACCGGCACTGGCCGAAGCAGCGGCAAATATAAATGGATCATACACGGAAACCTACGGCTCCTAGCCCTACGACATAGTATATGGAAAGGAAAACCCAATGATGAAATCACTCCGAGTTGGAAAATCATCGGTACCAGCTACTGACGAATTCCTAAACAGACATCAGGAAATGAGAAACCTAGTATTCCAAAACCTCCAATTAGCACGATTCTGAACAACTCGGAAAGCAGATAAACGACGCAGGGTACACAAACGGATTCCAAACGGGGAACAAATATTAGTTTATGGAAGCCAATTTGCCACCCAATCAGGAAGGAGCAAGAAGCTAGAACCCATGTGGAGAGGTCCCTTTACGGTAATCGGATTCGATGAGTACACGGAAAACTACACGGTAAAAATGGACGCGAAGATGTACCGACGCGCAGAAGGCACCTTCCATGCAAGCTCGATGAAGCGGTACGTAGCAAATGACGACACCAAGTTCCCAGGATGCACCCACACTAAACCAGCACCAATACTGGGAAACGAACATCCTGAATGGGAAGTAAAAGAAGTACTGGACCATCGGCAACGATACGATAAGGACGAGTTCTTGATTAAGTGGAAAGAGTATCCACCAAGTGAGAATAGTTGGGAACCAATAGAAGGACTCGGAAACGCCACAGAATTAATCCACCAGTGGTGGAACAACAATAAAGAAGGAGAGCCACCAACGATACTCCAAGTAACCATGTGTTGGGCACCAACGATACCAGAAACAAACAGATGGGAGTATACGCCATGGACACCCAAGGGATTCTGGGCACCATACAGTGACGAGGAATTCTCTCCTGGAAATGCAACAGAGGAAGACTCGGAATCACCCACACCTTCAGAAATTTAAGCAAGACACACACACATCCTACACGAAACCCGCTCACCCACACCTTCAGAAATTTAAGCGAGACCCACACACATCCTACACAAAACCCGTGCACTCACACCTTCAGAAATTCAAACAACACACACACACACACCCGACACAGAAACCACACACCTGCGCACCCACACAGAAGCACATAAAAGGTGCACTTCGCACCTGTATACCAGGCAGACACCAGCCTCCCCACGACACCATAATCCACCGTCCCTCACAGAGCTATCCTACTATGCCTCACCCTACTATACTTACCCCACCATGCATAACTCGGACTTCACGAGACTCAGCAAAAAAGACTCCTACCTATGGCGACTGAACTTTAAACGCATGGGCGACATACCCTCCCTCCCAAGACGGCAAGTAATCTACATATTCTGTTGCCTGGGATGCAACCAGGTTGACTGCAAATTCACAAGTGTGGTATGGAACCCGTTCAAAAAAGCCTATCGCCGAAAATGCGCCCCGGCCTTTTTTACCAGCTATACCTGCAGGACCTGCGCCGGGCCGGACTGGGACGACGCATGTATTGGGGGCCCGGCATGTTTTTACAACAGCCAGTGCCATTCGGCCTTCGAAGATGAGGAGCTTAGCGAGGCTCGCGGGACGTTTCTTTCTTTGTTTGGTTAGTTTTTTTTGTTTTGGAGAAATTGTTTTGTTTTGGGAGATGTAACCAGAGCTGGTACTCGGTTAGTTTGTTTTATGTTTTGTTTCAAGTATCGGTTGATACTTAGGTTGTTTTATGTTTTGTTTTAAGTATCAGTTGATACTTGGTTATTTTTATGCTTTGATTGAGTAAGAACATGAGTGAGAATTCATGATCGCACTCAAATATCTGTACTTAAAAAGACCGCCGTCTTCCGCTCTGGAAACGGCAGACTTCGACAGATAGTATTGTAATATACTTGGTTGAACGGTTATCTTTATTCTCCTATTACGCCACGGAAGCCTCCCTTAGCGAGCCTTGAAGTTGACGGTCTCCGGTAGACGTCACCTCTCTCCTATTGTATCCAACAGCGTGATTAGCGCCCCGGCGTGAACACGTTACAAGAGGGACTAGATCATAAGCTATGATTTGGCGCGACTAATATAAATAAAGTTAGATATTATTCGGACACCTGTACCCAGGAATTCACCCCACCCCACCCCGCGTCCTCCTGACCCCTTGAACCCTCACCCAGAACCCCTGACCCCCGAACCTGGTACAACTCGCTTCGGTTGCACCCCTGTTTCTAGACCTTGTCTCCGAACTCTTCCCTGTCCCTATTGTGGTGTGCCTTGGGCTACCTGGTCGTCAGACCCTGTCCGTTACTGCAGTAACGGTATGGCCTCCAATCTGTGTTGAATTTCCTAATTTATTTCAAATGTACATTCTCCTTGATAATATCGTATATTTCTCTACTTAGTATTATTTCTAGTTCACAGACATTACTACAGCGGAGTATGTATTACGTATATTTCATTGATATTTCATGACACGATTAGGGGATTATGGCGTGCTTTCCTTATCTGGGATATGGATTTATTTCTTACATTTTATGCATCATCATGCCCTGTCATTTGATTTACAATTATGTTCTAATTATCCGTTCACATCATCTTAGATTTAGGCATGTTTTATGGGATTTCCTTGGCAGTTCTTTAGGGTCCAACACGTTTGTACTTATGTTTTTCCTACTTATGTTATGGTCAAACACATCGACAGTTATGTTTTCCCTTGCATTTCCTCTTAGGTATGCGAAGGATACGCACTTGTATAAATAGGGAATACTACCGATCTCACTTACGGGAATTAAGGACAGGAACTACTACCAATCTACCTTCATATAAAATACCTGATCGCTGCGCGGGCCCGCAGTATACACTTACTACTCTGTCGTACTTTCGTACAAAGTTATTAAGATAGTGCGGTACGCACACATTTGAACAATTCACACTTGATTCTAGCCCCTACCTGCAGCCGTGTAGGTGGGGTTTGTGAACTGCAAATGTACTTCTACACACACTGCTGGATTTGGGCTTTTCATTTATAGATAGGCATGAGCCTACTCTGGTTCTCTGTGGCGCCTATCTATAGTAATAATTGACAGACCGGTAACTGCGCATATCCAGAAACACAATCACTACTGGTATTCTAAATCAGGTACGATTCACCGAGTTCCAAGACCACGTTTCTGTATCCGAGACAGTAGTCTAGAGGAGATTACATGGCCTTTGCAAAGACTCCTTCCATTGCTTGCCTCAGATGTTCATCCATCTGTACCTAGATGGTAGGCCTTCAATAGAGATTCCTTTCTTGCGACATTTCACTACAGTTCGTTAAAATATACAAGGGAAAACTAGTGGTAGGACTTGTACCGCACCGAAGTCTGGTCCTATGCCATGGTTGGTTGTGGGCCACCATATGATAGCACAAGGTTCGCCTCTCACGTCCTGAACCAACTTAGAGAATCTGCAGGGGGCGTAGTTGTACAAGGACCCAGTTGCTACATGATCTGGTGGCCCCAACAGTGCCAGCTCTTTTTTATTCTTCTCACAGGTTCTTCCTTCTCTATCTCTTTGTTGGCGGCCCAGTCGCAATCTATAAATAGAGAGTAAATATTATTAGGCAATCCCTCATCTCTCAGCATTGCGACTAGCAGGTTCCTCACACACAGGCCCATGAACCCTTAGTAAATTAGAGGCCCCTAATTCAGCGCAAATCTGAGCCTGACAAGTTACAAGTGATCGAAAATGATTGCATAATATTTCTATAGTGTTCCTAACAGTCTAAGGGCTCCAGATCTACCGGTTGGAAAACACCAGCCTAGACGAGATAGCGGAAGGCCGTCCTGAGCAGGAGAATTTGAGACAAGCGCCTGGTTTCGGTATTGCTGCGAAGTTCTACTTTGCCGAGATTTGGTGTGACCAACGGCTATAAAGAACTAATGATCGAAGACCGCGGGGGAGACCACAGCGATTGGGGAAGGCCATGAGGAAAGGGGAATAGCATAAGGGGCGGTAATCGCTGCAAGGATGGTACCGTACCAATTGTGGACCAACCTGCAGAAAGTTCATGACGATCCATAATTTGGCCCCTGATGTTTACTTTCAATATTAAGTGATTAATGGGGACTATGAGGTGAGGTATGGTGAGGCTCAACCGACCACACCACATACCATCCGGAGTATATTTCCCATACCCGTACTGGGACATATTCATGGTTTTCTCCTGAAGCATTGCGGATGAGACTATACCGCTCGGGAACACGGTTTAAATTAACCAGTTATGATAAACAGCATGCCATAGTCGAAGGGGGTATGATTGTGGAGTAGATATACTGGCAAAGGCAATCCAGAGAAGTACCCGAAAGACAGGTTGTAATAGCCATACTGTTAGGGTCACCCAGCACGGCATGAGGAAGGGACACTGGGTTTTTCTTTTCATTGCATATATTGGTTGTGGTTTCTTTGGTTGCATAGTAGGATTTCGTTTGTGTTATGATCAGGATATGTTGCTGCGCGAGAAAACTGGTGGAACCTGATAGAAGGATCATGGCTGCACGCGATGGGAATGACTTTCTTTTGTATTAGTGATTACGCAGGATTTCCTATCTATATAAGGAGGTGTGCCTCCTTATATTTTATGTTCTTTACCCAATCTGGTAATCTCTTTCGGACACCCTTTCTTACATTCCTGTGCGGCGACCATGAAGCCTGTCTTCTGATACTGCTGGGGGAGTCATCTGGGTTCGCCTAATAGCCCTGCTGGCTGAGGTTGATGTTCCTGGAGTTGTTGTTTGGTATTCGTTTGTATCGTGGTACTCATTGCGCCTCCCCTCGGCTTGTCTCCATTGTGAGGCTCTATGGGCTCGGGTGCCTTCTCTTTGGCTTAACGGCTCTTCTCTTCGGTAAAATGTTTCGGCTTTCCTGGACTTGTTCACGCGCAGGACTTCGGGTTCGTTGTGATGGTTGGGAGTGGTTCATGTGCGGGCATCACCCTATTGCTGGGAGGATCTGGCACCTCCATTCTTGGTGGTGGAGTTCTGAGGCCTACCATTTGGTTCTTTCACGCGTTGTTTCCAGCGACACTAACAGCTACAGAGTCGATTGATGACCGCTCTGTACCTTTAACACGTCATGGCGATTGCATCACACTTTCCTGGTTGGGTTCTGCATGTTTTATGCCTTGGGATACCTCGCTGTCGGCTACATTCCTCAATCGAAATCTTACAATGTTGTTTCCTCCAGTTCCCACGATGTTTTCCGTTGATGTTGCTGCGACGGGTGGTTGTAGGGTCTACTTTCCTGCCCAACGTCAGTGGGGATGTCTTTGACCCTCGTGGTTCACCCCCTCTCTTGACTACTACTGTCGAGTTTATGGTGGTGGTGGGCGATTGGCTGCTGGGCACTCTCACGTGGGTGCCTTGGCAATAGCTGTGTTGGGTGTTGGCGGTGTTGGCGATCACACCCATTGCAAGTGTGGTATTCCTCGGGTGCCTTCGCCTGGTGGTGCTTACTCTCTCCAGTCACGACTGTTCTGAGGCTGGTCGTCATGATGATACTATTCTGAGCCTGTTTCCTTTGGCCAGGATGTTCAATGCCTGCCTTCCTAGGTTCACGTTGCTTGGGTAGCTGGATGAGCGGGCTGTGGGCTGCCACATTGTATGTGGCCCTAGTCTCTTGAATTGGCTCTGGCTTGGCCTTCAGGTGACTTGGTTTGGGTCCCGCCTGGCTATGCTTTGCCGGGTGTTCGTGGGGCTGCCCTCGGGAATTGGGAGCTTGACGCTCATCTACAAATCCTACACCCCATGTTTCCTCAGTAATGGGCCTGATGTTTGTGGCCTTCGCTCGTTGTTCAGGCGGTGGGCTCTGTGGGGCCGTGGTTTATATGCGTGGCTGCGGTGAAGCTGTAGCGATGCTGGTAGACAATGGCTGGCTGTTATGGCATCAGATATATATAATCTCCCTGAGGTCTGGGTTGGGCTGCGGCCTGATGCAGCCTGCTAGCTGGATCGATGTTGCGGTGTCGCGCCTGGGGGTGCTCAGCCTGGCGGGCCTGATCTGCACCTGATACATTAGATGAGTTAAAGTTGTACCTGAGGCATTGCGCTTGGAGCCATGTTGGGTTAGGCGAGAGAAATAACACAGGAAGCTGGCCCTCGACTGATTGTAGGTCAGTGTGAGGTACACCCTAACCAACCGGTGCCTGGATGGTGAATGGATAAAATTGGGTTGTGTTGGGGCGTGGTGATGGTTTTGTCCTTGTTACTATTACACTTGGTCCTGTGGGCGAAATGTCGCGCGTGGTTCATGCTGGGCTAGAGGTTTGGGGGTGTCGCTGGGTTGAGTTTACTTTGGTTTCTGTTTTGTTTTGTTTGTTTGGCTGTCAGGTTGGGATGTGGATGACTGGTTGGGGGTAGGATGCGATGGATGACAGATAGGCCCCACTGGCCTTCATGGTCTGTCATCGCCCCCTTTATATTTTCTTTGTGTTTTGTTGGGGCCCTGGTTTGTGGGGCACCTTAAGTGAATTGTGGTGACTGTGGTGCTGGACCTGGGGGTGTCTTGAGTTCGTTAATATGGTGCAAGGGGTGTGGCTGCCATGCCTGCCTCGACACATTGCTTAAGGGAGACTGGCTTCCTACCGCCCCTCTGTCATGGCCCTGTCAGGACAAGTACTGGAATACTTCTTGGGTGCTGGGTGGGGCCGACCCTGGTGGATTTATTTTCTTATGTTGTGATGAGGAATTTTGGTGCGAGACTGGGGCTGTGCTGCCAGTGGTAGTAATCGTTCATTTGTGCTGGGATTTCCATGGCCTGGCTAGGTGGGACAGATGGGTGCCGGTTCATTGATGGACTTGTACTTTATCTTTGGTGTTGGTGCTCACTCACCGGAGTGGTTAATGGTAGGGGGATGGAGGATCGGTATCTTGTATTTAATTGATATCCGGCTGATGCTTACTCCTGGCCGGAGGGGGACTAGGTCATAAGCCATGTTTTGGCGCAACTAGTATAAAGAAAATTAGATTGAATTCAGACACCTTTTCTTATGTACCAGGGATACTCCTGTGCCTCTTTGAAGTTATTCGGCTCGGTTATTTATTTGGCACTTTGTTTGTTTATTTTGTTTGGCGCAACTTGAAACATCTACTTCCCTCCTCCTCTTGCTTACGATTGAGTTGGTGTGCACTCCCTAGTCTCAAAGGCATTCAGGGTGAGATATTCGGGGTTCTAGCCTGGTAATCCCTGGTGCAGTCAGGTGGGCAGACATGTGGTCTGCCTCCCATTCTCCTCAGGGTTCAGCCTGGTCGTTTGAGGTGACCACATCCCTGATTTCAGATCGGTAACCTTCCTCCTTTTCCTTGGATACACGCTCGGTTATCCTCGATGTCACAGTTCCAGCACACGATGAGGTGCAACACTACCACACCATTGTTCCTTTTGAGATTGGGTCCTACTGAGCTCCGGGGGCTGACTACAAGTTCCTCTTGTCTGATCATGATTAGGGTTGCGTCAATGCTGTCAACATGGCATTTGATGATGCGGTGAGGACTATGGTTATTAATGCTAAGCCGGTTACAATGAGAGATGTAGAGTGTTTGGTGAAGAGTTGTTTGATTGGAAGGGGTCGTGTGGCTGGATGTGGCCTGGACCTCACTTCGAGTACTGGATTCTTCGACTGATACAATCCTGATGGGGGATCTGACCTCACAACATCTCACAACTCCTCAGTTCCTGGTGACTCACAGGAGGTGATCCCAGAGTCCGTTGTACCAGTACCCGCGGTGGACGATCCTTCTACGACAATGGAGGTATCCAGTTGGGCATCGACCCCTCTACGGTAGGTTCTGTTCCGGTCTGTTGTAGAGGAAATAGCACTGGAGACGTTGGCTCCCCTGGCTCACAGGGGTTGTTGCACCCCAGTCCTGTTGGAAGCAATGTCGCTGTCCTCGGGGTATGAGAAGATTTATAGAAGAGGAAGGTTTGGACTCAATACCAGTTCAGACTCAGACGACAGACCCATGCTGCCCCTATTTTTGGAACGAAAATCACACGGACGTTTACCTTCCTCCAACCCGACCGTGGTATCAGTATCCAGTGGGAGCTCTGGTTTGGTGCTCACCCCCAGCAAGGGTGTTCCAACCAAGGAAGGACGAAAAATGATGCTGATCCCCAGGGAACAGCTAACCTTGGGTGAAATCAGGTAGCCGACAGCTCCGGGGTTAAACCAGGTTCCATACCCAGCTTCGACTATTGAGTCGAGGGATAGGGCAAGTTCCTCCCCTTTGGCTACTACTGAGGTGCTTCCCTCCTCCGACGAGATTGCTAGGGACTCCCCCATGGACCTGGGTGGTGATAAGAAAACTGAGGCTACAGGGTTGTGAGAGAGCAAGTCAGTTGACTCTGAGGCAATTCCCTCCACCCCGGTTCGATCCAGCTCGCCCAATGTGGCTCAACGCCCCACCCAGTCTGAGTCGGCCGATGCCAGGCTGGCAACGGCAGAGGATGCTTTGACAAAGTTGGATGCAGCTAAGCCGGCTTTGGGAAGGGTGGATGAGGATTTGTTTGCTCTCCCTTCTGAATGTTCGGAGTCGGTGGTATCCAGGGATTTTATTCTTGGTGTGCTTGACGAAATAGGGACCCCAGCCACCATTCCATGTACTAGCAACGCTCCCAGCCCCCCAGAGAATAGTTCGGACTCACCTTCGGAATCTGATTACCAAGGAGAGGAGGCACGACAGCTGTTGTTTGGTGGTAAGGACGGATATAATAACCTGGGTAATGTGACGGAGGATATGAAGGTTATCTTCCAAATGTTGGAGGGGCAACAGAATTGCCACAGGGACCTGAGCTATAGGGTCTTTGAGCTGGAGGAGGAGAATAGGAACCTTGAGGCTACAGTTAAGGCAAGAACTGGGCTATCTCGCGGCACCTCCGGGCCAGCCCCCCCCCTCCCCATGAAGTGACCTCCATCTCTGAGTCAGCAGTCGGCCTCGGTCACTCCTGTTACTAAAAAAGTGTCATGGACCACTGTGGCCAATAGGCACATGGATCCTGTAGTGGCTAAGGCTGCCGAAACGGATCCTGCAGAAAGGAGGAGGTGTTACAACTGTCAGGCTGTTGGACACCTGTCGGCAGACTGCAAGGAGGCCCGGCAGGGGAAGAAGAAACCTGTAGAGGTGGCCCTTCCGCTGCCAGTAGGGGGTAGCTCGACGAGCTACTCGAGTTCGGACAGTGATCAAGGGGTATGTGGTACCCCCACCCTCAAGGCTGACAAGAAGGTAATGACCAAACCTAGATTGGTCACTTTCATGAAACCTAAGGTAGCAGAGACAACCTCGTCGGATGAGGAGCCAACCATACCAGCGGGACCTGTGGCTGCGGTTCCCGGCGCCTCAAAGCCTGTGGTGGATAAGAGCTACTTGGCCAACACCCGATTCGATAAGGATGAGAGCAGGGTACCCGTACCCACCTCCTCCTCGCCGACTCACAATTCCAAGAGCCGTGGCCTGACCATCAGGTTCCTCAATAGGAAATCAGTGGAGCTTGCAAATGGCATCATGACTCCCACCATATGGTCTCACATTAATATTCTCCTATTTAATAAAGGCAGGGTAGGGGGATCGGGCCCGTATGTTAATGAGGCAGAGTTCTGGACCCCCATTGGTTGCATCTTCATGATGCTTGGAGAGCATGAGGTCCGGCAGATCAGTGGACAATTGGAACAGATTAGGGTAATCCTCCTCCAGGAGCTAGCCATACCGGACTTCGAGTTCCAGCATGATATTGACAAGATTACCATCCATCTTGGCCAGGTTCCCCTAGCTGATACTGGGTATGGATCTGTATGGAAGGTGGACCTGGACTAGTGACAAGGCTTATGACAGCCTCTGACTGGACATGGAGCAATCCAACCCTGCTGTGAACACTGCTGGATGACCTGCCCTGTTGGGCTCTGCCAAGGCCATGACCCAGATGAATGCCACTACATGTGGAATTAGGTTTGTGGTGGCGAAGAATAATGCCATCTGGGCTGCCTTGACAAAGGGCCCTGTTTGCTTGAGGGGCCGCCCCTGGCCTGTGAGGATCTTCATGGAACATCACCCCCCAGTGGTGTGCCAGAGGTGTCTCCAGGTTGGACACATGCAGGTTACCTGTGCATTGCCCTCCCATTGTCAATTTTGTTTGGGGTCACACTTGTCTAAGGATTATGAGTGTGGCATGATTAACTCCCCTTGGGTTAAAGGGAAGGCCTGTTCCCATACCTGGAGGCTTTGTTTGCTGTGTGATAGGTTAGACCATTTTACAGGTGACCTGTCCTGTACGGCAACTGAGACTCGCGGTACACCGCCCACGCTTGTGCCAACCCTCCCATTACTGGTGAGGGTCGATGATACTGTGCACAAGGGCTTCTCCGACGGAACAATGAGGAGGAACAGGAAGGAGAATGAGGGTGAATTGAGAGATACAGACTACTGCAAGGCTGTCGAGGCGTTTCACAACCAGACCAAGGCCACTATTGTGCTGACTAGGAAATATACAAGGAGATGTAGGAACTGTAGCCAGGTTGGGCACATGGCATATGAGTGGCAGCAGGTACTCAGGTGCAACAACTGCCATGAGGTAGGACATGTGTTCAAGAGCTGCGAGAAGGAGAAGATGGTTAGGTGCTACAACTGCCATAGAGAAGGGCATGAGGCCAAGGACTGTAAGGAGGAAATGGTTAAGAGGAACAGGAATAGGAAAGGCCTGGGCAAGAAGGTTGTGTCCTCCAAGGGTAAGGAAGTTGACCCCTCTCCCACCCCTCCCCTACCTGCTCCTGTGGCTCCACCACCACCTGCTAAGAAGAATGGGCTACCACAAATTGGCCACCTTGATAGAACCAAGTATGTTGGAGGGATGCTTGAAAGCCCCATTGTTTTGGGGTATATGACTACTCGTGGTGAGGCCTCTGTGAGAACAGGTGGTTCCACCGAGGCCGCAAATTACCGCATTTTACAACCCTGGCATTAAACGTTGAAAGGGAGGTGAGGAATACGGAGGCGGTATTTGATATGTTTTCTTATGTTGATTTGTTTTTTGTTTTGGAGCCACCTGTTGATGCGGAAGGTTTACATGTGCCACATGAAGTCAACAGGTGGGATTTATTTTCCTTTGTTAAAGATTCAGGGGTTGAGGTGTTTGTGCTCTCATCTTTGTATGGGCTGTTTGACGTGGAGAGGCGTGAGAGAGGTTTTTCCTTGGTAGAATGTTATGATGATGGTTTGGAAAGGCGGCTGGCTGGTGTGTACCTTCCGCTGAAGGAGGGGAAGGCAGTGTTTTGGAGGGAGTTGGGAAAGTTGTTGGGGTGTGATGTGCTGTTGGGTGATTGGAATGCCAGGGATACATCTTGGGACCCCTCTTGCAGTACCTACAGGGGTGAATGGTTGAGGAAGTGGATGGGTGACAACCAGTAGGGCATGACCTTCCCCAGAGAACCCACATTCCGGAACGTTTTCAGGATTGATTTATGCTTCCACTATGCCAATTTGATCCGTCACTGGTATAGCAACGCCATGCGATGTGAACACATGGCACGGATAATGAAGGTGTATGTGACAGCTCCTGTGGATATGATCTGGACCTGGCCGGCATGGAAGAACGTATGCTGGGAGAAGGTTGGGGCAGGTTTGAAAATGCTGGACCAGGTTCCGGATAACGACATATGGGATAGGGTATGTGGGATCGTGAATGGGCTGCCAAGGCCACTGGTGAGCAGGATACCTTACAAGTGGTGGACTCTGTAGTTGGAAGGTGTCAGAAGGGATGTCTGCAGACTACGCAAGTTTAGTAGGACAGATCCCTCATACAATGCTGATTACCGGGTGGTCAGGTGCGTGTACAGGGCATTAGTTACCCAAGCATGGTTCGAATACATTCAGGATCAACCGGAACAGGCCGAGGATCCTGGAGGATTCAAGTTAGTCGGACAGTTGGATGCCAGGAAGACACATCAGCAAAAGTTATTCCTGTGTCAGGCGCGCGAGTAGTCATCAGAAAAAAAAGATGCTTGCGTCCTGTGCGTCCTGTGCGTCAGACGCACAGGACGCACAGGACGCAAACCGTTACTCAGGACGCGACGCCGGGGCACCCTAGCGCCCGAACTCCCCGCTTTCTCGTTGCCGCGCCCTGCTCCCATCTGGACGTCGCTCCCGACGCCCGCTACGTCCGGACTGTCTATGCCGCACCCCCTCATCGTCCCAATCCCCTGGCACCTGAGCACATCGCGCTGTAACTACCTAACTCCTCGCGTTCTCCATCCTGATCCCAATTACTGAATCCTCCCCTCTCCTAACTCGGTTAACCGCGCGCCTCACCATCTGGACTCGACGCCCCATCTCCTTGACAACTCTGGGCGGTTCTGGTATGTTCGTCCTCCTATCTGGACGTCTACATAGTACTCTTGGTTGATCCGGATATCATGGTATCTGGTTCCAAAATCCTGACACCCCGTGAATATTTCGTCTGTGATCTGGACCATGCCCGGCCCCGATTTCGCTCGGGTGTCGTGTTCTCCACGCGCACATCCGGATTGATACATTTTTCTCACAATTTCTACCGTTGGGCCTGGTTCTGCTTTCTTCACCTTTGGCTCTTTTACAGTGCACGATTGCGTCGTGAACTTCAAGTTTCGTACAAGTAGCTACATGACGTCTATGGAGTTCAGCGTCACGTCATCTCTCTGCAATTTATTCCCTTATTACATGTATTCCTCCCCCTCGTCAATTCTCCTAAAATACCCTCTCCCCCTCGTCAATTCTCCTGAAGTACACCC
>LN890985.1:0-22357 GCA_900010015.1 Tuber aestivum
TAGGGCAATCATGGAATCTCACTCATTTTCCCAAGAGGAGAAATCAGAATTTTTTTTTATTTAAGAGTTCCAGAGTAGTCCAAATAGGGTATCTAATTACTTGGCATATGGAAAGTGGTACATAATTGAATTTAAACATAAATACATAGAGAAACTTGGAGAGCAATCATAGAATCTCACTCATTTTGCTAACCCACAAAAAAAGATAGGATCGAAGGGGGCTACAGAATGGAAGGGGGCTACAGACTGCTGCAGAGGAAGAAGGGGAAATAGAGGAGAATCTTCAAAAATGATTGATAATAATAAGAAAGATCCACGAGATTTCTTGGATGTCTCGGACCAGTACCGATTGAGATATAGTAGTTCATAGTATAGTGAGATAGTGAAAGATGCAGCAAGTAAGGAAAGGTTTATAAAATAATGACAATTTAACATCCTAGAAGGGTCTAGAATAGGTTAATAGAGGTGGTGTTAAAGTTTGAGGCCGAAAGAGGCAATGTTGATGGAGATCGCGGGGGTACTACAATAAATACCACATTAAATAGGTACTTTATTGGGTGAACACGGGTCCATAGTGTGGGAAAAGTGGGGATTTTTTGCTTCCAATGTACTCAAACAGGCTTAATTGAGGTAGTAATGTTCTTGGCACCCCCAAATAGGTATGTTTATTACCTGAAAAGTAAAACTACCATGAAAAATCAGCTAATTATTCTCCAACTAGGGGCTTGAGAGTGGAAAAAAAGCAATTTTTATATTTCCATTCTATTTAGAATAGCCTAAAAGGGGTATAGAGTGTCTTGGCACTCCAAAATAGGCAGGTTGTTGGCTTAAAAGAGGGTATTATAAAAAGTTAGAGTTGTTCATGGAATCTCACTCACATTCCTAGCAATCATGGAATCTCACTCATTTTCCTAAGAGTGGAAGGAGACGTTTTTTCTTTTTTTTTGTTTAAGTTCCAGAGTAGTCCAAATGGGGTCTCTATTTGCTTGGCATATGGAAATTGGTGCATAATTGGATTTAAACATAAATACATAAAGAAACTTAAGGTGTAATCATGGAATCTCACTCACTTTCCTAGCCCAGAAAAAAAGGGTAACAACAGAGGGGTTGGTGGAATGAATATTTGTGGTATGATGGGAAAATATGGATACCGGATAAAGCAGAACTACGGACAGAGATCATACGACACCACCACGACCCCCATACGCAGGACATGGAGGAACAGCCAAAACTACCAAGTTCATCAACCGACGATACTATTGGTCCAAGATAAGAAAAGACATTAAACGATACGTCAAAAACTGCGACACATGTCAACGAACTAAAGTGGTCTGACATGCACCTTATGGATTACTTAAATCAAATGAAGCCCCAGGAAAATCCTGGAAATCAATATCACTTGACTTCATTACGGATTTACCAAAGTCAGACGATCAAAATGCCATTTTGGTAGTAGTTGATCGTCTGACCAAAATGAGTCACTTCATACCTTGCAGGACGGATATGACAGCAATACAATTTACGGAAATGTTTCTAAAAGAGGTATATCGACTGCACGGATTACCAAAAGACATCATTAGTGATAGAGGATCACTATGTACGTCAGAAATATGGAAAGAGATAACAGAAAAACTTGGAATCGAAAGGCGCATGAGCACAGCGTTCCACGCGGAGACAGAGGGACAAACCGAACGAATCAACGGCATACTGGAACAATACCTACGAGCCTACGTCAATTACCAACAAGATGATTGGTGTAAATGGCTACTAATGGCTGAATTTGCCTACAACAACGGAAAACAAGAAACGATCAAGACAACCCCCTTCTTTGCAAATTACAGACTGCATCCAGAACACAAGACCATAGGTCATATACTACAAGGAAAGATAACGGATAAAAAAGGTATGAGTCAACTACATGACATATTACGAACAGAAATGGTCACGGCGCAACTACGTCCGAAGGAAGAATACGATCGTTACCGAAAACCCAATAGAAACCTGAAATCAGGAGACATGGTTTGGTTACTACCACGGAACATCAAGACCACGCGACCAACGAAAAAACTGGATGACAAGAAAATAGGACGATTCAAGATCTCGGCAAAGATAGGAAGCCGCGCTTATAAGCTCGACCTTCCACCCACGATGAAGATACACAACACCTTCCACATCAGCCTCCTCGAACCTTATCAAAACAATCCTCTACCATCTCAAGAAAAACCCCTACCATCGCCTATTGAAATAGATGGTGAATCAGAATACGAACTCGAAGAAATCATCGACGCTCGACTACACTACGGTTGCTTGCGATACCAAGCGAAGTGGACAGGGTATTCTCCTGAACATGATAAAACCTGGTACCTAGCCGAAAACTTCGAACACGCACAAAATGCAGTCCAACAATTCCACGAACGATATCCGCGTAAACCAGCAGCCAACAGTCGAGGACATGCCCGAATCAGAGCATGTCATACCCACGGTGAACCGCACAGACTCATACCAGTGGGATCATCCCAAGATAAATTACCAACAAGGGCCGATACCGTCGGCTCTACAGAACGCGCCAGAACGCGACGCGTTGAAACACATTACACCAACGAGCCCGGGGTATCGGACCCCAACACCGACCAAGGAAGAACCTATGGACGAAGACTGGGTAAATCTGGTGGATTTACCCCTATCGAGAACCCCTACACCGGAAAGGCAACACGTGAACCTGTCATGGACAGGATGCTACAACGACGAGTACCAAGTGCACAAAAGCGAGAAGGAAGGCGCGGGATATTGGCCTCGGGAAGCAAACCGATGGCCACCCAAGACTTCACCCCTGGGATCACCCGCGAGATCCCCGACACCAGAGCCGGTGGCTCTAGTCCAATACATCAAACCGACTCCGAGGACGGAGTCGAAGAGGAGGGGGGCGAAAAAACAAAAATTGGCAAAACCCAGGAGGACAAAGCAGGTCTCCTGGGAGGAAGAGATCGAAGAAGCTACGCCGAGGTTGCCTCAGGCAGAGGACCAACAGGCGGTGATAGCGGAATTGGAAAAAGACCTCAGGCTAACACAAGTGTTGCTGGAGGCAATGAAGAGAGGAACCAAGTTGAGGGTACGTCAACTCGAGACCGAGCTGGCGAGGGAGAGGGGAGCAAGGGAGGCCCTGGAAAGAGAGTTAGAGAGCCAGGTGGAAGAGGCTCGGAGACATTCGGATAGGACCGCAAGAGCGGTCCGAAGGATCAATCGCAGCTACTACCACGGGGAAAAGAGCTGGAAGAACCACCAAGAGGGATGGAGGCGCGAATAAAGCCCGATGGGACTTGAGCTGAGGGAGAGGGAAGCTAATGTCACAAACTGTGACTAGGCAAGGCAGATTTCACATAGCTCGGAATTCCGAGCTATAGGTATGTTTGGATTTCAGATGACGCACACTAGTGCGCCATAGCCTATTATGTTTACCTGTTCGTAACTCACAGTTGTGAGTCACATGATGTTATGACTTTCGCACATGACTCAAATCATGAGTCATGGGTTTCACTCAGGTGATGCGAGTTGCGCACCTGACTTGGTTATTATGTTTTGATTGATTTTAGGTATGTTGCGCAGCGACTCATAGGAGTCACCTGAGGGATTTCACATGACTCATAGTTATGAGTCACAAGGTTCGCGTGACGCATAAGTATGAGTCACGCTAGGTAAAGAAGTACTATATAAAGGGTCACTAGGACCCCTAGTATTAGTTCTTCACACGATCTTTTTGTTTATTTCCTACCTTTAAGTTATAATAAAAACACCCACCTTTACGCTGTTCAAGATTTGTTTTAAGAAACCTGAGAATTGTCCTTCCTTTCGAGAGAGAAAACTATCTCTCGTCCCATGAGATAAGAAGAAGTCATAAGCGAGGACCAGAGAAGATTAGAGGAATAGGCGCGATGGGATAGAAGTCAGGGGACTTGACTATCGCCTTCGCTTAGGCATAGGCCTAAGAACCATTACCTCAACAGAAGTAAGAATCATTACCTGTCGCAAGCTAATACCCCGTAGGATTCTTAACAACCCCGAGGGGGTTCTTCTATTCTCACCCATATGCCACTGGTCCATGTCCTCCAATTCCATTACCGGTATACACACCTCCTTCGCCATCCCAAAGAATAGGGTTATCGGGGTGAGCATTGTAACTAGTATCGTAGCTGGTCACACTTCTACTACGTCCATGATGGGAGGAGAATCCGCTGTCACCGTCGTCCTCATGCAGGTCTTTATTAATGAGGGCATATTCGTCGTTAGAACTAAAGGTGTCCTTGGTGGTTTCTCAATGTTATATCCTGTCGGGCTAGGTCTTCGAATGGGGAGACGCTGTGTTGGCAGAAATACCGAGCGGCTTAGCCCGCGACTGCAGTAGTTCCAAGCCAGAAAAACCTGTATCAAGTAAATGAGGAAAAATAGAACTGAGGAATGAATGGTGTGCAGGGTTGGGGGGGTGGTGTTTACCACAGAATTACCCCGAGTCCGACGGCTGCTTGGTTCATCTTACATGCTTTGGGGTCCTCACTGGTTCCAGCGGGAAATACCTTCCTTCTTGATCTTACACTTTTCGTCCTTCTCTTTCCCCTCTTCATCAGAGATCCTGCCGTCAGTTTGGCCAGCGACAGAAGGCCGCGAACTAGAGAATCTGCGTCGAGTCAGTTTCCCCTCAATGTAAGCCGTATTCACCATGATGCCCCAGTATTATTTCGTTCGCCCAACTCTCTGGCTCTGCGACCACCACCACGTTACAGTCCGAACCGTACCTGCATCATGGCACTGCGCCATCTGTTCATCAAACGCTTCCTTGAACTGTTCGTACACCTGCAGGGTGTCATCGGCCTCCTGGATTAGCTCCACCACCGCTGTCGCTTGTACTGATTCTTGACTCTTCTTATCGTGAGGCCCCGGGGACCCTGACCCGAGGGTTGAAGTGGATCGCGGTGCCGACATAGTGTGAGGCGGAGGCAGAGGTATAGGAGGTTAATGCTGTCTAAATCCGAAGCCTTTCTAGTGATAGCAAATACCAGTGGGGGAGTCAATTGTAGTAGTTGTGTTTACCGGGTAGGATCTAATGGGGATGGGCGGGTGCGCCATGAGACGAGAGGGAGGAAGGATCATCTAAATCTCTGGATTCTTGGCACAACAACCTACCCAAAACATACCGGTGTAGGTCTTGGCATTTGTTGGGTGAGTATATTAGTCGGATCCCTTGGGTTCGGAATTTTGATGACCATGTTAGTGGCATGAGCACATGAGACTCATTGGATGGCCCGGGAATTTGCTGCCTTGAACGAAAACACAGCCAGTAGATAATGCATGTCTCCGCGAGTACAGTACAGTACTCATGTTGCCAAGTGCTAAGTAAATCACGTGATTATTAATTCAGATTTGTCGAAGATTTTGATGGGTAATTTACTGTTTCTCTTCTTTTTTTGGGGGGGCCTAGGGGATAGGAGGAGGGTTAAGACTCTCCTTTGAAAATTCTACTCATTTCTAGTATCATATCGAGTAATTTTCGTAATCAAGTATCCCATGATTTACTTAGCATTCGGCAACATGAGTAGGTTCCGCCAGCAAGTAGCCTCAGCGATGCGGCAGCCTTGGGAAAGAGCCTCTAGTAGATCCTACCTATATACTTAGCATCTTTCCGAAAGCGGCAGGTATTCCAAAATAGGTTCTGCGTCTTGGCGCAGGGACAAGAGTAGAAATAGGGGTGTGACCCCCCAGAACCATCTGAACCTCTTCTTTCCACCCATCCGACCGCTACTCAACAAGCAACACCTTGGGTACCATATTTACAACGAGTCAGTCCGATAACCACATATTACGAATGTTAAGAATGCTTCGACTGTTCACTAAAAAGCAAGGAGTTCGTCTCACCCCTCGCCAAACCATCCAGCAATATCCCTGCAGGTTTATCGTTACCGGGAACAAGATTGGCTCCCCTGAAAACAAAGCGGACCAGGATGGTGAGCGGAAGGGGAATAGCCACGACGACCATTTGGTACGTTATTTGTCTGATGATAATGAGACTCTATCTAATAAGCATTTGAATTAGTGGAACCGTGTCGAAAGATTAGACGATCGTTTATCTAACATGAATAAAGTATAGTTTGTATCTATCGGTTGAGTTTGTGGAGAAAGCTAACTGTCAGAAAGGAGCATAACGATTTCAAAATCGATATGAACAGGACCCTTGGTCTTTTCAAAGTCGACGTCAACAAGAGCCTCACTGAATTAAAGGTGGCGATTGAAAGAGGATTTAGAGAGGTAAGTATACAAATCAGAGTAACACATGGGAACCGGAGAGCTGACATGAGCCAACCTGTGCTGAAAGTCCCGTGCTGAACTCCAAACGACCCGTACCGAAACGCTTACCGAAATCGAAAAGTTCCGTGCCTAATCTGATAAAATGCATTGGGAGGTTGCTCTCCTCCTGACTGGATCCGGATTGGTTAGTAAAATCTTGACCTACTTTTACCATTTTATTCCGTCCTAATATATATTAGGTTGTTGCATTCATCGTCGAAGAATACTTACGCGCAAATTTGCGTTTCAAAAAACAACTGCCTCCAGCCGCAAACCCCGTACCTCCCCCGGCCGCAAACCACATATAGTTCTGGACGTCTGAAACCGACCCTCTTGTTCACTTTTTCATGAATTTGAACAGGGTTGTTTTTACAATAAAAATATAATTCCTTGGCATTCCTTGGCATTCCTTGGCTAATATTGGCTGGCACTATGATCATGGTTAAAGATAGAAATAGGAAATATTTCCAGTCTTGAATTCAAGAAAACTAAAAGAATAGATAGGGTATATGGGAATAGAGAATTTCAGGGGAAGGGCTGCTATTGCAGGACTAAGCTGTAAGGTTGATGAAAATTATATTGCCTGCCTCCATAGAACTCTCACCCACACACCCCCTAGTACCCACTCATCCCCGCTTCACACATAAATCAAATGTGAAGAAACAAAGAAAAAAAACACTATTGCAAATCTGCTTCCTGAAAGTATACTCTCCGGTGTGACTTGTATTCTTTGACATAGTTGTCATAGTCTGGAGTGCCATAGGTAACTCTACCACGAAAGGCTTGAATTCACTATAGGCATTGGTGATAACAGCCGTGTATCATAGTCGCTTTGACAGATGCTAGGGCATCAGGAATCCGAGCCTGTAGTCCAGTAAGTGTGTAGTCGCAATGCTGACGGGCATATCTTTTGCACTGGGCCCAAAAGTATTCGATCCAGTTAATCTCGCAATGAAATTTTAGAAAGAACATAACTAAATAACCGCTTTGTTCTATCTCTTCTACAAGCATTGACTTTTGAAGCTGAAAGTCTGGTTGTAATACGATGAGTGACCGTGCACAGCAATCTAGATACATCAATTTATTAGTTTTGGAATTGGGTTTTAAATAGAAGCAGGTAGTCATTGTGGCTTGATGTGTATTACTTGGTATCATGTAAAGTATATAAGAGTAATAAGAGAAACACTTACTAGTCCCTTCACATCGAGCACCTAGGTTTGCACAATCTACACATTCTTTTGTACTGTAGTAACGACAACGTAGACAGTATATCTTCTTAGTGCAAACAGAACAAGTACGACACCGTTCGCACTCATCACACTTTCTCCTTCTTGTACAGTAGCTACTGCATACCCGCTCCTTCCGGCACTGCATACATCGCATACCAGAAATGCACTCTTTGCCGCTTTTAACTGCCAGGCAACTAACACAAAGCTTCTTCGCACATTCTAAAAGTAGCCTATCCCCTCCCTCTGGCCATAGACTTCACTCCTCAAGTACTCTTCTTATTCCCTTTTGCCTTGTATCCTCTGTGCCCTCTTCATTAATATAAAACTCCCACATACTTTGCCCATGTTGACCTGACTCCCCAAAATACCCATCCCATAGCCAATTTTGCTTTTCTCCTGGCCCAAGACTCATATTCTGGGCAAGCAAGGCATCTTGGGTAAAGGCACCATGATTGGAGGAATTGTTGAAGAGAAATAAGAATTGGTATCCAGGGTAAGCTGCCTGTGCAATTGGGATAGCCAATTCAGTTACTTACTTAACTAGATGTCCACCTTCCCAGTATCTATTTTCTCTCCCGTATTCGAATAGGATAGTGGCTTGTGCCGGTAGACCAAGGGCTTGTCGGTGTTGATTGGAAGTACCATTTAAGGATAGCCTCTGCCAAGGTAGCAAAAACTCAGATACCATAATCCCCTGTCCGCGGCCTTTAGGTCGGATTATTTGTGAGCCTTGCTTGACCCATGCTTGCCTCCGTGAATCATTGGATGAAAATGTAGATTTATTATGCGTGATTAGAATAATTGGTCCCATCAAGCCTCCAACCTTACATCCTGGAGGATATGCTTTTTCCTTCATACTCCCATCATCCTCAAACTCTACTATGAAGGGCCATAAGCCTTCCAACGCATTCACAAACGTTTTCTGGTAAGCCACTACATCTTCCCTCTGGTGTCCGTCGATATATACACCTTTACGAACATCGGTATAGTTGTAGCCATTTCGTCTTGACCCTCTCCGAGTTGTTCGTGTGGTTACACTTTTCCTTTTTCTTGTTTGGCTCGTATCGCTCTGCTGACTAGCTCCAAGTTCTTCATTTCTGGTTCCCCCTCTCCTAATTGCATCCTCAATACTAATCTAACCCATCAGGTGGTTTAAATTACGAGTTTGGAGATCGCTGAACTGATCCTGGTACGTCTCTTGCATGTATTTGTTGATAATTTGGGAAATTTTACTTGCGGTAATAGCTAAACTCATTTCACATGTCATATTAGCTCTCCACTTTCATGTACTAGTAGAACCACTTTCACAACACTCAGATTACCTTCTCCGGCGCGAGCAAGATAGCTACGCAAAGCTAACTCTACTCCCTCATCTTCTAGTAGAGATTCAATCTTATGCGTATTTCTTCCTACATTACTCGGAGTAATGTAACCCTTTTCCAAAAACTCCAACTCGCATTGGACAATTTTGCGTGCTGTATATATCACTCTCCCTACTACTTCAGAAGCCTGTAATGCTAATTGACCGCGGCAGGATTTTGGATACTTCTTCTGCCGCTCGAAAAACATCTGTACAAGGCTATACCGCTTGCGCAAGTGGCCCGTTATCCCATCCTTTCCGTGTAGGACCACCTGGTCTTTTTTCCTCTGGAGCAAATGACGAATCGTTTGTAGAGCCCTTTTCTGATTCTTGATTCGTCGTTCTTTCTCAGTTCGTTCAAGGCAGGTCAGTAAGGCTTAACTGCCTAGATGGCCGGTTCCAATCCCTATCGAAATTCTCCTCCTCTTCTACATTTTGTAGGCTTTCTTCTCCTAATGCAGTCTCTTCATTCTCTGGTTTCTTTTTTAGACTAATTCCTAAGTCTTTTTGCCTTTCCCACATATCGGTAATGCGGTATGATTTCTGCCCTTCGAGTGCTAGTTGCTTTGCTTTTACCCCCCGCTTCCACATAGCTGTCCGGCCCACTGGCCCTCCACGCACTACCTGTGGCAGTGATGATCTGGCCCCCTCCTGCCATTGTAATGCCTGGATCTCTTTCTCGCGTAAGTCCTCCTCCTCTAAACTGTGACTCTCCTCCAAGCAGCTTTCACTCGCTAATATGTCTTCATCCCCTTCGACTTCACCATCCTCATCTTCATCATACTCGGAATTAGTTTCCGATTCTGATTCGGACGGTGAATCAACTCGTCTTCTGGTATGTGGATGGAGAATAGTGGGGATTTTGTACTGCTTCTCTTTGGTGAATATCTCCCTTCGACGTTTTGCCCGTTCTGCGGTCATTTGTCGTTGTTGCAAATAGTGAACCCGCTTCTTTGATAGAGGCATTGTAACTATTCTCGTTTTAAAATAATTTTCTTCTCTTCCTTGCTCAAACCACTACCACTTTCTGCAGGTTTCTTTTTCACTATTTACGTAATATCTTGGCACAAATCATCAGATATCACTCGATGTTCCTATTTGGGCACATTCTTGGTGTAACCACCCTACGTTATAGAGCTATGGCAACCTAAGTCTACGCCCATACATAAGACCAAGAGGTCATATGGTAGACTAGGCGGGCATGCCTGAGCATGTCTGGGAGATATCCGATGGTCCGGGTATCCCGAAAGAATAGAAGGTACTTGCGATATAGGTGTATCTAAGTAGCGGAAGTAACGTGACTATGTCGGTTTCGGCCTAAGGATAGGTCGGAAGGCCGGGTGAGTTTACCCTGTCTAGGTAAGTCACGTTACCCTGCCATGGGGACCAGTTTCGTGTCACCATGGATATACTTACCCTACCTTTGGGAGACTATAACCCTACCTTCCGTCGGAAACGTTCTCGGAAAGATTTCGTGTAATGTTAGGATTGTTTGTTACGCAATAACGATCAATGGGCACTTGCTTGGACATTGATCGGAAGACTACGGGAGGAGCTAGGGTGCTCCGAACATGCTGTAACTTGGCAGGATAATTCCTAACAGGTACCTGCGGCCCCAGGGTTCGCCCCGGGCGTCATGGGCCAAAATGGGAGAAGTTGCCATCTTACTAGTTAAATGGAATCATTGAAGACATGTCCATAACACTGTATACGTCGCTGCCGTCCGTCCGACCGGAAGCTGTTCGCAGGATATATAAGGGGGCCAAGGTGAGAAGGTCAAGTACCTTCTCCAAAAGGAACGGAATAAAATGCACCAAAACTGAAGGAGTTAGCGTGAGCTATCCGGAAGGGTCCCTAGAGTAGTCCCGGGTAGTGCCGGAGACATCTGGGAAGGTCTTACGCCAATCATGCCTACACGTGCCCCTTTACCGTAGGCTCTTTATGGGTTGTTGGAAGACTCTAATAGCATGATACCTATCACGCTGAGTGGTGTGCCGGAGGTAAGGGACCATGGGTAGCGCCCACGGGTCCCGCCACCAACACAGCTCTACGTGGGAGCGTCGTAGACCCCGTAAGTTCGCAATCAAGAAAGATAGAACTTAACCGGAGAACACCTCATGTCTACGGGTGCTTGCATGGATCATAGCACATGGGAAGAGAGTCATTTAGTTAGCTTTCATAGGAGTCTCGACAGTTAGCCACTGACGAGACACCGATGCGCAGAAGTTTTCGCTCCGGCAGGTGTATTGGTAAACACCTTGCAGGAACTGATGTGCATATGAGAGAATTTTGCTAGAAGTGGGCTGACACCTTAGCCCCTTCGGGGACGCGGTAATGGTGCCGGCAACTCTTACGGAGAAGGGTATACTCGTGTTGGTCGGGACCACCTGATGGGGGAGCTTTTGGTATAAGTCTGACTACTTGAAGCTTATACGAGAACTCTCCTGCCCCGACAGAATCAACATCCTCTCGCGAGACTTTAATTGAGATAAGCCTGAGCTTAACGATATTAAGTTTTACCGTTTACTTTTATTCTTTACACTTTACAAGAGTTGTGTTCGAGACACTTGAAGTTTGGAGCGGTCGCATCCTTAGGAACCATCTACCTGAGGGAGCCCCCATTACACTTGGCTGTTCACTTTTTTTTCTGCTCACACAAAATCTTTGCTTCTTTTTATCTACCACCTGCCCTCACCATGTTCTTAATTAATAAAATAAATCCATCCTTTTATTCTGCCACTGTTTCTCTTCATTTCTGTGCTCTTATTTTTTCCATAACATCAATCTTGTGTTGCTGTCGTTCATGTATAGTTCTCTTCTTTTGTTGTTGCCTTGAGGGTTGGTTTCCCGCGTCTGGAACTGTACCTCCCCCGGCCGTAAACCACGTACCTCCCCCGGCCGCAAACCCCGTACCTCCCCCGGCCAAAACCCCTATCTCCCGTTCCTAAGCCTTCTATTGCAGGCCCCCTCCCATTGCTCGTTAGCTAGGACGCCACTCCTTCATAGGGCTTGCCGGTCATTGGGTGGTAGTTAGACGAGACTCTGGAACTATAGGATTGCAAATGGTGTAACTAGAGCAACAAATCAATTGCCGTACACATTGTTTTCATATTCGTTTAGAGCGTCAATGCATATGAATGTACACTTTTCTGAAGAGGTATCCTGCAGCATTTTCATAACATTGGAAGGTCGTAGCCTTCGTGTACCAATAAATTTCGGGTGCCCAGTACACTTGTGGATCACTGCTCCTTTTGGGCAGCGAAGTTAAAGGAAATACATCCTACTATAATGTTTTGTCCTCCGGCCCCATCATACAAACTGTGCCTGCACTGTGTGATTCAGATTTAGTTCGATGATTTCAGCTCTGTGTTTTGTATCACTCATCATCTGTTACTGGACATTCTACTGACGCATAAATGGAGGAGCAAATTGGTTGTCCGCCATCAGATGGGGCAGTCATTGCAGGCTAACAGATGCTAAGAATTTAGGCCAACAGTATCACCTGCGACTGTATTCTGGTAAGAAGCATGTAGGTCCACATTGCCAGAGATGTATAGTTGTCCAGTGGCATGAGGAAAAAATGGAACTGAGGAATGAATAGTGTACAGGGTGAGGGGGAGCATGCCACATAATTATACCGAGTCCGGCAGCTGCTTGATTCATCTTACATGCTTTAGGGTCCTCACCGGTTCTAGCGGGAAAAACAATGCACATCCATCCTCCTTCTTGCCTTCTCGTTCCCCTCTCCATCAGAGATCCCGCCATTAGTGTAGCCAGCGACAGAAGGCCGCGAACGGGAAATCCACTTCCAGTAAATTTCCCTTCGGGCGTAAGAAACGAGGAAACAAAGATGAACCCAAATGACCCAGTATGGGTGCGCAACCATTTTTGTCCACTGAAACCGGGGTCACATATACTAGCGCCGGAACTGCAAACCAACGCCACCACAGGTAAACGGTATCGTCGGAGGCTGGGAGGTAGTGGGAGAGTCCTTTGTAGGAGAGCGGGACGCACCGGGGCTAGCAAGGCGGAAGAGTTCATTGAGAAGTATGTGTCGGAATGAGAGAGCGGGAGACGTGCGAAGAAAGGATGAGAATGGAAATGTGTAGTGATCAGTGGAAGGATAGAAGGATTGGAGGATGTGTTCGTTTTTTTGGTCTAATATACCTGCCATCTTTTCCATTAGTTTAGTTTTAAATGAAGTGCGAAACAGATATCTTACCTCACCGAGAAGCCCTATTGTGATCGTGGTATGACCGTCCAAGTCTTTGCCTTATCCGGTTACTATGACCTTGCCGTTTTTTCAATATGAGTGGATCATGGTGGCGATATGGGTGAGGCGGAGGTGGACGTATAGGCCCGTGTGGGATGTATTCGGAGGAGTGAGAATGGGAATGGCCAGATGGGGGATGAGGGGAGAAGGTGGGGGGATGGATGGATGGTTTAAACCCGGTTAAACCTTGATCGGGTGGCGGTGCAGATCTTGGCATTTGTCGGGTAAGTATAGTGGTCTAATATACTCATCTGGCGGTCTATCAGCTATTATTGGTTAGCGTCCAGGGTTGGTAGGCACCACGGTATCATGCCGGACCTTGTACTTGTATACTTGTACAGTAAGAATCTCAGAAATTGTTTCTAAAATTTTGTCAGCATGATACTCGAGGCAGCTGCAAATCAAAGGAAAAAAGGGAATGCTCTTAGCAACAAAAACGCAGAGTTAGAGAAAGGTACTGCTGTTATCACAACGTGCATCAGTTGTAGTGAGCTTCGAGGTCTCCAACACCCGGGGGTCTATCATGGTATATGTACTGCTGGGGTGACTCCCGGGCCCATGGGTAGTGTGCAATGGCTGCCGGGAGTGGACCCGACTGGCTAAACCGTTTTTCCACCACCTCGGAGTGATACTTCCGGGCTTTGCACAATTGGCAATGCCTTGTTCAAACTCGACATCTGCTATAGACCCAATACATACAAACTTGCACAAGCAATTCTCAATAATAAAAAAGTAGGCAATCCCCTCCGGTTGCAAGGTAATCATACCCACATCATGTCGACGGTTGAGACTGCTGTCAGTAATACGGTGGCACCTGCCCCGGCGCCGGAGTCCTAGGGCCAAGCGGGGAAACTGGCGTGGCGCTAACAGGGTACGGCAGCCTGATGCCCGCTCCCCCGCCCGTAGGGTAAGGTGGTGTCCCGGCAGAACTAACTGAAGAAACACTTCAGCTGCTAGCAGAATTCAACCTCCTCAATTCCTTCACTTTGTTCCTTGAACTGTCCAGTTCAGCTTGCGTCTCTGCCCCCCTCTTCTTCAGCAATTCTATCTCTCCGTCCTCCTCCGCTAGCCATTTGCGTGCAGATCCCTCGAATTACCTGCCGATAACTTTGTCTTTATCCAGTCTAGTTCTTTCAGCGCGCTTACTAACTCTGCTTGTGTTTTACGGGTTTCCGATTGAGTCTCGGTGGACTTTGGTCTAAAGTATGCGAGTTCTATCCGGGGGCCTTCGATGTCCGGGACCTCCTCTATCCCTTCAGCGCTACCGGCGGTGGATTCGAGGGCTCTCTCGAGATGCCCTGCGTAACGCTAGACAACTCAGTCTTTTGGGGCAGCCGGGAATGCCGAGCTGGGGATTGAGGTCGTTGTTGCAGGTCGTTTTGTAGCCGAATCGATTACAGCGTGCTTTGGTGCTTGAAGGAAATCTGTTAGACGTTGGTATTCTTCATCTGGTTTAGTAGAACCTGAATGAGCATCCAATGCTCAAACCCATCGATTATTAATGCTGGTAGCGGGGGTCGGCTTTTTCCATCACTGATAGGGTGGGGTACCGGAAGGCATTGGCAATTGAGCTTGTTGTAGAGGCTAGTAAGGATCCTGGGACGGGTCGTGTTTTCGAGAATAATTCTATGAATTACAGCTTCGCTTTCTTGGGTTGTTAACACCACGGGGAGAGGTTGGGGGTGGGAATGAGCGTGCGTTACTGGGGATCCGGAGGGTGAAGGAGAGGAAGGGGGGGAAGGAAAGGGGTGTGGTGGTGTTTGGGCCTCGGAAGGTTGTGCCGGGTGCTTTAATGCTGGCAGAAGTAGTATTAGATGCCGTCTCCCTCTCTTTGTCTCTGGCATGGGGGAGTCGCCGGTGTTGGTCCCTTGCTGGCGCTGCTTCCGTGGGATTCGAGATCGTACTCATAGGACTGATGGCCCGAATTATTCCTACGGAGGAAGAAACTATTCCAGCGGAAATGACAGTGGACGACTCCGTCATGCTGGAGGTGGGAGTGGGATGCGTCGCAGAGGGCATATTCATGACTTCACAAGTCCGCAGAAACAAAGGCTCAACTCCCAACATCAATACCGGCCCAGAACTCGCCGATCCGTCATGATACCTTTGGATCCTGATCTCCCGAACTAGAGCTTCATTGACCGCTTGCACCTCCTTAGGCGTCGCCTCCTCCAACGCCAGGGTCATAGCTGTGACCCCTGCTTGCACCTCCTTCTTCACATTCATTGCAACGGCCTCAGGCGCCACTTGCTCAATGGTGTACTCCTCAGCCCCGCCAACACTGATGATCTCGCCTAGGTTTTTCAACTCTTCCATCATAGTCACCTCATGTACCCTCGACAAGGTAACCCGACAATAAAACTCATTCCCGTACTGGGTCAAAAGCTCAACCTTCAAATACCTCGCCCATACGAGTTGGTTCTCAATCAGCAAGGCCTGCACCTGCCAAGAATTCCGCTCTTCGAAGGTACTGAGATCCTTCCAGCCATTCCGTTTGATTGGATACCGATCTCTGACAAACATCTTGATACTATGAAAGATGGATGAGGAAAACTCAAATCCCACCGCGACGGCCATATCAACGGGTATGTCATCGCACAGCTCCACAATGAATAACTTGTCAACACCGCATTTATTGAGCATGTAGCTGCTCTAGCCAGAAGGGCCCAAAGCGTTGCTAAAGAACCGCTAGCGCAACCGCGCTGGTTCCCGCGCCCTTCTCACAGCGGGTGCAGCGCCTTAGGCAAAGGTAACCAATGTCCGAAAATCACGAGGGGAAGAAGGTTCATGACAATTCAGCATACTTTTATTATAGGTGCTTGGAGCTTTATATACAGCACACGCTCCCTCCCCCAAAGCACCCTATACCTCAGTAGTGAGAAAATTGGGTAGCACCAGCACGTTAGGAAAACCCTTCCATGCCCGGTAGAAAGAGAGTAAGTAAAGAAAAGAAAAAAAGAGAAGGGAAAGACAGACAAGCAAATGCCCCTAATGAAACAAGAACCCATGTGTGTTCATTTTGGATAATGCGCGAGACCAGGTAAGACATGATTAGAAAGCGGTGCCTAAGCCAAATCAAGAAAAATAAGATTATGAAAACAAAAAAAAAAGCAGCCACTCTATGAATGATGCAAGGCTTTTTTTAAGTTCGGCAAGCGGAAAAAGGTAGAAAGAAACAAAGACTTATTTCGCACAAGAAACGAAACACACCAATTTTCGTGCCCCTTAAGGCCTTTGTGCTGTGGCTGTGGGTGGGTTGGCTTTTCTGGACGAACGTTTTTTCGGCTTCCTTCGGTTCACTTCGTTCTCGGCGAAGCCGACCAACACCTCGTAGGCAAGGGTGACCTCCGTTTTTTTTTCATGAAAGGACTCGTCGAACTTAGACTTTTCAAACAGAGAGATAAAATTTGAAAACAGGTCAAAGAATTTCGGGGTGGCTATTTTGCGCTTCAAGCTGAGAATGCTGGCGTGGGTATTCAAAAGATTAATTGTCACGTGATGCTCTAGTAGACAAGTTAGCCTAGTCATGTTCGTTATGGACGAGATTTTATGGGTAGGGTAGATCACTCACTTATCTGTTCGACGTCTTTCGGCAAAACACCATACAAGGTCTTGAACGCTTCTGTATCGGTACTACCGTTAGGTTTGTCATCAAGGGTATGGTCGAAAAGTATGTCGCCCCAGTGAGCCACCTTATTTCCTTGCTCGATAGTTTTTTTCTTCTCTTCGGTACGTCCGAAGTGCTTGTTACTAAAGGAAACTAGAAAACGAGACCCAATTTGTCGGTAGCTTTCACTAGAATTGGTAAGGAATTCCAAACGTGCTTCTTGACTCTTGTCCGCTATGTTCAATTCTGCCATTTTCTTTTTGAGTGCCCCAAGCTTGACGTCTAGACGATGAGAATTATTGGCCAGATCGAGTCCCCTAGCGTTGCCAACAAGGGTTTCTTTATTTTGCCTTCGAACCACAAGTTTCTCGACTTTCGCAGCTTGGGTGACGCTTTCTCTGGCGTCGGGGATGAGACTCTCAATTGTTCTGATGGGTCTCCTAGCAACAACGACTGCATCAAAAACGCCCACATCATTTCCCCCCCGAACGCCCTCTCGACTGCTCCATGTTTTGCTGGGGCTGCGGTTGGGTTTAAACATTACAAACTTGGGATGAAACCACCCACGCAGGCCCTGACGAAGGGAAACCAAACTCGGCATAGCGGAATCCTTTTCTTTTTTCCCTTGTGTGGTGCCGGTGGCAGAAAATTGGTAACTGTTGGCAAGAGTGGTGGGAGTGGGAGCGGAGGGAGTGGGAGTGGTGTTGATAGGAGTGGTGGGAGTGGGAGTGGCGTTGATAGGAGTGGTGGGTCATCCGTTACTTGTGGTAAGCAAATAATCCGGTTGCCAAGAAGTCTCTCTACACAGGAAATTTGCAGCACTACTACTTCTTGGCAACCGGATTATTTTGCTCACCACAAGTACCGTAAACTCTCGCTAAATCCACCATCAGGAATCTGGGGCTTGGCGCACTTGCAGGGGGATATGCGCAACAGGACCCACCATACCAAGCTACAATAGACTTAGCAGAGCAGGTTAATAAAATTGCGAATACAAGTTAACAAGATCTACCAAGTTCAGCCTGCCCAAGCTATACCTCATTGAGAAAAAGCTATTCCTTTACGGGGTCTTTTGTCTCAGATCAACGATGGTGGATTTAACGAGAGTTTAGGGTACCTTGGGTACACAAATTACCCCTAACCCTTGATTTCTAGCCTCTTTCATGCATTCTCTATCCCTTTTGGATCTGAACTACCCCCCACAAACTTTCGGTTGTTGTACCTCTACCAAAGGAAGGAGCAGGGGTTCATTTATCTGATATTGTATGAAACTAGCAGCTTCTTTGTGTTAAGAATCCTACCGGACAGGTGAGTGCGACAGGTCACGATTCTTACTTAGGTAGGAGGTAATAGTTCTTAGGCCTTTGCCTACATGATATCAATAGTCAAGTCCTTTCACTTCCATCTGATAGCGCCTATTCCTCTATCCGGCTTAAATCCTCGCTCGGGACTTAAGCGTTTGACTTGGGGACAAGAAATAGTGTTCCCGCTTAGGAGGAAAGACAATTCTCGGGTTTCTTAAGATAAATCTTAAAGAGCCTAAAGCTAGGTTTTATTGATAAAATATAAAGGTAAGAAGTAAACAAGAAGAACATGTGAAGAGCTAATACTCGAGGTCCTAGTGACCTTTTATATAGTAGCTCTTCACCTGGTGTGACTCATACCTTTGCGTCATGCGAACCCTGTGACTCATAACTATGAGTCCTGCGAAATCAATCAGAAACTCCTATGAGTCGCTGTGCACCCTGCCTGAAACCAATCAAAATATAATAACAAAGTGAGGTGCATAACTCACGCCTCCTGAGTGAAACCGATGACTCATAACTATGAGTCCTATGTGAAAATCATAACATTGTATGACTCACAACTGTGAGTCATGAACAGGTAGACATAATAACCTGTGGCACACTAGTGTACATTATGTGAAATTCCAACATACCTATAGCTTGCAATTCTGAGCTATGTAAAATCTGCCTTGCTTAGTCACAGTTTGTGACACTTTGGTGGTATAGTGGTCTATGGAGGTACAGCATATAAGTTTTGGAGATTTGTTTCTAGCAGGGGTTTGCTGCTGGTAGGGGGGGCAAGTACAATAAATCAGGTATAGTGGCTGGGTATACATGCTAAGGGCCTCCGGAAAAAACTGCAATGGAAGTCATAGAGGTGTGTTCTGTTTGTATGAAAACTTATCTAATATTTCGTGAAGAGGCCATCGGCCTCAATAACTGCCCAACACTGGGAAGACATGCATCAGCAAAAATAAATCCTGTGTCTGATGCACAGGCATGGTGTCCTGACACAATTCGTTTGCCTGTTGCATCCAGTATGTCCAGTGCGTTCTGTGTCATATCGGTGCAGCCTCCCGCATCCTGGGCATCCTGAGTTGCCACCCATCTACCCCTTGTATCCTGTAAGTCTTGTATGTGGCAACCATGTCCTAGTGACGTCCCGTCCTCCTATCCTTTGTGCTACGCCCTTGCTCCGTCCTGACTCCTCGCTCTCGTTTAGGCGAGCGCCAGGTGCCCCAGTGCGTCTTGTCGCCTACTGAACTCATCCCGATGGCCTGACGCCATCCCATATTGCGATGTCTGCAGGCCAGCCCACATTGCAACATCCGGATGCCGTCCTACATGGTAACGTTTGGCGACTCCAATAACAATAGATTTGGTTACGATGTCGGGACTCCGTTCCAAACATCTGACTGGACTAGGTGCTTGATTATGAAGATCAGCTCCCATGTTCTACTAGTATCGTCCACCTTTATTTAGACATCGCATGATACTCAGGCTCAGATGATTGATAGGTTTAAGTTCACTGATCTTCAAGACAAATTATTCTATTTCTACATTCCATTTACTATACATTAACCTTCACAGCCGTTTACTCTGACCCGGTCTCCACATCGCCCTGGCACTTATGCCCTGCTGCTGTAACTGAGATTTGTGGGATTCTCCTGCTTCCATATTGGGGAGATTTGGCCAAAGTAATTGCTCTGACGACGCTGAGCAATGGCTCAGACCAAATCTCCTTTTTTTTCTTTTTCATTTGATGTGGTGTCGGCTACTGGAATGGCCTACATATGGGGACATCCCGGGTTTGTTAAGGCTCCTTAGCCACATCCGACTTTTCAATATAACTCGTTGAAGGTCCTTAAATCAATATTACTATTGACAAGCCACCGCCTGTCCACCTCTGGGATTGGATAGGCTAGTTCTAATATCGTGCCTATGTCCAATATTGTAAACCGTGGCGCATGCAGCCTAAGATGTAGCGTAACAAGATCATGTAGCACTGATTTACGTTCAGAGTTAAGTACATTGAGCATTTGAACACATGCAAGTTGGTAGACTCTATCCATGTGCCTGTAGTACCGGAGCTTGAGCAGTGCTATGATTTTCCCCGGGAGACATGCTCTAAGGGTGCCATACATTTGGCTCCCACCAGTCTCTACCCAAACCCAATCATTGCGACTCATCTGATTCTAGAAGAGCTTTAGTACCCATCTTTCATACCTGGTGGATGTCATAAGTATCGGTTCCTTGGAATGTAAGAACAGGGATTTCCAGTTGTGTTAAATAGTTAAACAAAGAGAGTCAGAGTATTCCCAGCTCTGGCGGAACCTGGCATTCGTGTAATGGACAGGGGCTGAGGGTTGGGTAGCCCAAGGCATACCACGATCAGGACAGAAAGGAGTTTGGGAGACAAGGACTTGGTGTGGGGGTATGTTAAGAATCCTACGGGTCGGGTGAGTAATGCGAGAGGTAACGATTCTTACTTGAAACGAGGTAATAGTTCTTAGGCCTGTGCCTATGCGACATCGATAGTCAAGTCCTTTCGACTTCTATCTTATTGCGCCTATTCCTCTTAATCTTCTGAAGTCCTCGTTTAGGACTTAGGCCCGAGTCGTGGGACGAGAAATAGTTTTCTCGCTTAAGGTGATGTAAAGGTTAAGGAGCGTAAAGGGAGGTTTTATTGATAAAATCTTAAAGGTAGGAAATAAACAAGAAGAACGTGTGAAGAGCTAATACTAGGGGTCCTAGTAACCCTTTATATAGTAGCTCTTCACCAGGTGTGACTCATACTTATGCGTCACGCGAACCTTGTGACTTATAACTATGAGTCATGCGAAATCCCTCAGCTGACTCCTATGAGTCGCTGCGCAACATGCCTAAAACCAATCAAAACATAATAACCTATGGTGCACTAATGTGCATCATAAGAAAACCCAAGATACCTACAGCTCGGAATTCCGCGCCATGTACAATCTGCCTTGCTTAGTCACAATTTGTGACAGGGTATAACTGAAGCGAGTTGTACAAGGCTCAGGGTTTAGGATTTCAGGGTCAGGGTTCAGAGGTTCCAGAGGACATGAAGTCGAAGAGAGTGTAATTCTTGGATATCGGTGTCCGAATTCAATTCAATTTTATTTATACTCGCCATGCCAAAACATGGCATATGGGCAAGCAATCATCCTATGGTACACCTACTATAAGGGTAGATGGGCCTCCGGTGGACTACAAGCTGACAGGAACTATCCTCGAAAGCAGCAGCCTGGGGCTGGGGTCCCCACGATACACTGGTGTGCTCCTCTAAATAACAACTACCATACAAAGTGCAGAAGACTCCGAGTCCTGACCGTCAAACACTCCTGCAAGCCAACAAATATAAGAGCTAAATACAAGACCCATCATGGATGCTCGCTCCACCTACACTAACTGACAAACCAACACCCAACTGAACATGAATAGTGTGACTGAAGCCCGGAGTCATGTCAAGTGAGGCAAAGGTAGTTACGGCCGGTGACCATCACAAAAGTAAAACAAATTAAAAACATTAAATCCTGTCTTCATACCGTCCTGCAATTCTATCCTCCCCTGTACTAGAATATGTCTACACCACAGAGCCAGCCACCCAACAGGGGTAAATACTGGGTGTGGTACCAACACCAATACGAAACAACCCGACCAGGTCCCCAGCCACCGAGGACGAATGCCACACTTGCAATGGGTGTGACTGCCAAGCCCCAGTGGTCAGCCAGGTTCCTAACCAGGCCGCCACGAATCAGCCCCCACCAGGGAAGCCAAGAGCCAATCACCCCACACTACTCCAAATAAATTAGAGGGGGGGACAAACCTCAGCGTCAAAGCCATTCCCACACGACACGCGGGTGGGGAGGAGACCTAAAAGATACCACAAATGCAAGTGAACGGACTATATCCCGAGAAATGGGCGGACAACGAATGACGTGTGAACGTTCAGGCACTCGAACTGTAACGGGGGCTCCCTCAGGTAGATGGCTCCCAAGGATGCGACCGCACCAAACTTCAAGTCTCTCAACACAGCTCTTGCAAAAGTATAAAGAATAAAAGTAAACGGTAAAACTTAATATCGTTAAGCTCAGGCTTATCTCAATTAAAGTCTCTCGAGAGGATGTTGATTCTGTCGGGGTAGGAGAGTTCTCGTATAATCCTTAAGTAGTCAGACTTATACCAAAAACTCCCCCATCAGGTTACCCCGACCATCATGAGTATGCCCTTCTCCGTAAGGGTTGCTCC
>LN890985.1:22459-51376 GCA_900010015.1 Tuber aestivum
GTGTAGGCTTGATTGGCGTAAAACCTTTCCAGATGTCTCCGGCACTACCCGGGACTACTCTGGGGACCCTTTCGGATAGCTCACGCTAACTCCGTCAGTTTTGGTCCGTTTTACTCCGTTCCTTTTGGAGAAGGTACCTGACCTTCTCACCTTGGCCCCCTTATATATCCTGCGAACAGCTTCCGGTTGAACGGACGGCGACGACGTATACAGTGTTATGGACATGTCTTCCTAGATTCCATTTAACTAGCATAACGGCGACTCCACCCATTTTGACCCATGACGCCCGGGGCGAACCCTGGGGCCGCAGGTACCTGTTAGGAATAATTCTACCAAGTTACTGCTTGTTCGAAGCACTATAGCTCCTTTCGTAGCCTTCCGATCACAGTGCAACCAAGTGCCCGTCGATCGTCATTGCGTAACAAACAATCCTAACATTTCCCGGAATTCTTCCAAGAACATTTCCGACACAAGGTAGGGTAATAGTGTCCCAAAGGTAGGGTAAGTATGTCCATGGTGACACGAAGCCTGTCTCCATGGTAGGGTAACGTGACTTCCTTAGGTAGGGTAAACTCACCCGGCCTTCTGACCTATCCTTAGGTCAGAGCGGACATTGTCACGCTACTACCACTACCTAGGTACACTAAACCTTAAGTACCCACTGTTCTTTTAGAGATCTCCGGACCATCGGATATCTCTCGGACATGCGCCTGCATACCCGCCTAGTCTACCAGCAAACCTCTTGGTCTTTTGTCTGGGCGTAGACATAGGTTACCATAGCTCTATATCGTAGGGTCGTTACACGAACTCAGATGGCAAACTGAGCTCCGAAGCCCTTAGCCAACAGGAGAAAATGGACATCAGCGAAAATAAACCTAAGCGATCCAGTCCCAGACCTGAGACCCATGAGAATCAGAGATGCAACCCCACTATACCAAAGAAACGAAAGCTGAATCCGCGGGGAAGTGAGAACATCAGATAATGCCGCCAACAGGATGTGTTAATTGAAGTGAAGGTCTAACTGTAAGGGGATGATCGCAACTATCAGAGGAGCCAGAGTAATTCCCATGGGAAGCTCTTAGTAAAAGAAGTTGACCAGGCCTGGGGGGCGAGGAAGAAAGGGTGTCCAAAGGAGATTACCAGATTGCGTAATGAAAATAAAATATAAGGGGGCACACCGCCTTATATAGATAGGAAATCTTCCTTGATCACTAATGCAAAAGGAAGTCCTTGGCATCGCGTGCAGCTGCGATTCTTCCGTCAGGTTCCGCCATATTCTGCCATCCAGCAACAGGTCCCAATCATACTATAAAGGAAATCCTACTATGCAACCAAAGAAACCTAACCAAACATATGTAACGCAACCCCCAATCCATATTCCATCTCCATGGTCAGGTGGCTATAACACTAGCTCCCCTCCCCAACGCTGAAGTCCTCTGAGGCGTGTTATTCAGGTAAAGGTCCGGGCTTGTAGGGATAGCATTCCAGGAATCATTGCACAGCCCGGCATCCGTTAACTGAGTCGGCGGGTTCCCACATGGCCTCCATGTATCCTTTCCAACGGATCACGTATTGGAGCCAGTTTTGGACAACCTTTTGCATCGAGGACCTCTTCCACCTGCCATTCGGGTTCACCCTCCACCTCTACTGGCAGTGGGGGTAGTATTTTCTGGCCAGGCAGAGGGTCAAGGGAGGCAAGGTCAAGGAGGGAGACATGGAAGACATTATAAACCTTCATGGTAGGCATGGGTCCCAATCGGAGTGAGGAGTGGGTATGGGCCAAAGCGCTTGTCATTCAGTTTCACAGAAGGTCTATTGGTCCGGATGTTCTTCACATCCAGCCATACTCTTAGCTGGCAGCTAATTCTATGTCAGACGAATTGTAACTGGTACCAATAAGGTTTCTCGGAGAGTGGTCAAGAAAGCTCATCACAATAATAGGTATCAAAGTATGATCAATATATCAATAAAATCTCTTCTCCGTCCGCTGATAGTTCTGAAAGCTAAGGACTTTTTTTTTTTTTTTTTTACTTCATGGATTATTTGATTAGGGTACAAAAAACGTATGGAGCACTAGCTATGACGACAAAAAACCCATATCCCACCTCTCACCACGGGAAAAAGCCAACCCCCCAAGCCCCTCTGGTATGAAGCCAACTGCACATCTCACCTCAAGGAAAAAGAAACCCAAGTCTGGCTAGATAGACAAACAACGAAATCCTAACTAAGAAGAAACCAGGAAGGGCCAGGAAAATCCACTGAGAAATCCGAAAGAATAAAAGACAGGTTAGTAGCAAGCCACGTAGGGCCCCGAAGGGTGAGTCCACTCATCTAAGTGGGAAGCAACACCCCAAGCACGCTAAGATAGGGGGCCCCCCCCAGACCCACTCCAAGGTGACAGTGCAATAACATGGAGGGAGGGAGGAGACCAGCCGGCCGTGGGAGATAACCGGAGGGAGGGGAAGGTGTAGCAGTATGGTGCCAGCCGATCCGACCATAGGGAGAGGAGAGTGGCGGGGTAGACCCAAAGACCTTAAACACCGTCCATCAGAATCGCGTTCGTGTCTGACTAGGCAGCCTCTTAGGGGAACATGAGAATGAGGAGATCGACCCTAGCCTGTTGGCTGTTCTCCCCTACTGCAACTGTAGTCCAGGCCGTCTGACGATAGTAGTTAAGGGGTGGCTGACTGTGAGAAGGCTAAGTGAGGCCAACTCAGAAGGAGGACAGGACTCCCCACCACGCGTGGGGGGAGGAGGAAGGGGGAGTAAGGAAGATCATCAACGGCCGCCTAGGCAAAGCAAAGCAGGTGTTTTACCATGTCTCTCATGTAGTCCCTTGTTCTGGGAGAGATAGCGTCACTGTAGTGGAAGGGATCCCACCACCTGCCAGCCAGCTAAGGAGGGCCTCCGACAGACCAACCCCCAAGGAGAGAGAGGGCCCTTTAGCAGTAGACCAAAGTCAATACCCGGGGCGGGAGAGGAGAGGAGAGCCAGACACCCCTAGGCCGAGGCCAAAGGCAGGAGTGCGCGGGAGGGAGGAAAATGTTTCTGCGATGAAACAAAAAACTCATGATAGAAACCATGATATTGAGTTTTCAGTTGGCCGAGGTGTAGCGGAGACGGAGGATGTTCTGAAAGCTAAGGAGGCATCTCGATATTTGTATTCCACATCTAGGTGGTCACGGGCTACATCTAACTTATACCAAACAATGTACCTGGTCCATTTCCTACCTCCTCACTATCGTAATGGGGATCTATTTGACCCTAAATAACTTTGTGTCCTGATCAGACTACAGCTTCAATGTGTTGTCATGTTTCCGTGAGGGTGTTCAAAACCTCTCCCGCGAAAACGCACAATTCCTTCATCTCAGAGGTTTAAGTACAAGTGAGTAGTCTTGCTTCGAGCCAACTCACTGTCCTCCTAACTCTGACTGGAGTCATCAGCTCCATCGTGAGACTTATCAATGCGTCGTTGACTTCCCAATTGGACCGCATCAACCTTCGAGGACCTTTTACCATGATCGGACAAGTCAACGTCACGGAAAAGTCCCTAAAGCATAGATAGGCCTCCAGTTGGCTCTATACTACATGAGTACTTAGACTGGGCCCTGTGCCTCATCCAAACGGGCACGTTCCGATAACTCATTGCACTGTTGATGATTTCGTCCCAACACCTTCCATCCATATTCGTGGTGGTTAACGTCGCTTAGCACGTAGATCCCTGGTTACCTGTCTGATGGACTCCGTTCAACTTTTCAGAGACGGCCTGAGGTCCCCTCTTATATACCCTGCGAACGGCTTGCGGTTGGACAGACGGTGATGACCTATATGGTGTTATGAAGCATGCTTCATTTCAACCGGTTTATACTGTCAGGACACCAAATTCTAGCGACATTATTACTGAGCACAGGCCCAATGGCAGGGCCGGAGTAGGGTGTTGGCTATGAAATCTTTCGTGGTTTTCAGGAGGTCTGTGCCCGGGAGAGGTCTGTGCGTTCATATGTGTAACACATACGCAGTCACCAGCTGGAAAGTAAGAAGCAGGTCGCATTCCCGTATCCGCATACTCTTGTTGTCTGTCTTAGGCGAAGGCGATCTCAGTTCGCAGGTGGTTGTGGATGTCTTTGATGTGATCCAGAAACGTTCTAGTGGCAGGTTCACCTGAGGTCTCATCAGGAGGATCCAGGAAGTCTATACAGGAGTCGAAACTATGGATAGAAAACAAAGGAGCTAGACCAGTAGACTCAGAGGTGTGGTTGTTCACTGCGAATTCAATAATTGGGAGCCAGAGGGACCAGTCATCTTGCTGGTAGTTGACAAAGGCCCTCAAGTATTGTTCCATGAGAGCATTAACACGTTCAGTCTGACCATCGGTTTGGGAGTGGAAGGCTGTTGACATTTTCCTTTCCACTTGGAGCCTCTCCCCCACGGCTTTCCAGAAGACCGCAGTGAACTGAGTGCCTCGGTCAGAGGTGATTGTCTGTGGAAGGCCATGATGTTTCCAGATGTGGCGAACATACAGGTCCGTGAGGGTAGAAGCATCGATGGTAGTACGGCAGGAGATAAAATGGCATAGGAGGCCAAAGGGGATGTGCTGTGAGGTGCGACTTTGTTGACATATATGACAGTGGGCTACAAACAGTCCTATGTCCTGTTGCATACCACGCCAGACATAATTGTGGGGACATAAGTTCATGGAGCTTAGCATATGCTGTGTGTCCTACCGAGGGCCGGTCATGAGATTCCTGTATCAGCCATAGGCATAGTTCATCATCTTGGGGAACATGAATCAGATCACGGTAGAGTAGCAGGTCCCCCTGGGGTTTGCATTCATTCAGCGATAGGAGGCGGGAGTGTCGGTCACCATTGTCAAGGGCGCGGAGAACCTGGATTGGGATCGTGTCAGCTTTATAGGGTTCTTTGCAAAGTTCTTCAATGGGGGACACTCCAGTACAGAGTGTAATATTCGCCAACAAACTCAGAGACTGAGACTTCAACACCACTTGGGTTCGAGGACTTCTTCTTCCTCCACTTCTTCGGGGGTCTTGTTCTTCATAAGAGTCAAGGCGTCGGCTTTCCTATTCAACTAGCTGGGTTGGTACTCGATCTGATAGTTGACCTGGGACAAGAACTTGGACCACCGGGCTTGTTGGTTATTCAACAGTCTCTTGGTGGTGAAGTGCTTAAGGTTGAGTTGGTCTGTCAGAATTGTTACGTGTCTTTCAAGCAGGTAGCAGCGCTATTCTTCGCAAGCCCGGACAACTGCCATGAGTTCTTTGTCGTAGATGTCATAGTTGCATTCTGTAGGACTGTGTTTGCGAGAGTAGAATGCAATAGGGTGGAGACATCTACTACCAGCCTTTTGGAACATGACACCTAGGGAGATGAAGGCCGAAGCATCAGTTTCGATGCTTACTTCTTTGTGGAAGTCGAAGTGGGCTACCACAGGGGCCGAGGTGAAGGCTTTCTTTAACCATTCGAAATCCAGTTGACATTCCTGGGTCCACACAAAGGGGTGGTTTTTCTTGGTGAGGGCAGTGAGAGGGTGTGCCAGGCGGGAGAAGGCACGAATAAACTGTCGATAGAAGTTGCCAAAGCCAAGGAAGGCGCGAACTTCACACACCTGGTCAGGTACAGGGCAACCAGTAAAACTTTCTACCTTGGCGTAGTCCATTTGGATGCCTTCGAGACTGATGATGAAACTGAGATATTCCACATGGGTAACATGAAACTGACATTTGTGTGGCTTGGCCTCCAGGTCGGCTTCCTGCAGTGCTTTCAGTACCCACCGTACATGTTTGTTATGTTCTTCTTTGGTCTTGCTATATACGAGGATATCATCGAGGTAAGCAGTACAGAATCTGTCCAGTCCCTGGCGTAAGACTTTGTTGATAAAGGCTTGGAAGGTGGCAGGAGCGTTGGTAAGGCCGAATGGGAGGACATTGGAATCAAAAAGTCCGTAGTAGGTGTGGAAGGCGGTCTTCCATCAGTCCTTCGGGTCCATTAGAACTTGGTTATAGGCCCTATGTATATCGATCTTGGAGTAAATTTTAGATTCAGTAATGTTCATAAAGCTTTCTATTAACAGGAGGAGTGGATCACGATCCTTGATGGTTCCTGTATTCAAGCCTCGATAGTCAACGCAGACTCACAGGGTGCGATCCTTTTCTTTGATAAAAAGTACCAGGGAGTGTGCTGACAAAGTGGAAGAGCTGACGAATCCTTTGTCTAGGTTCTGGTCAATCCATCCTTTCAGGGTGGCGAGTGCTGGATGAGACAGGTTGTAGAGGGGACCAAAGGGAAGGGTGAAGCTGGGTTTCAAGGGTATTTTGTGGTCCACGGCCAGTCGACTCGGGAGCAGTTGGGATAGTTCCTTTTTCAGGAACACAGGTAGGAAATCAGGGTACTCATGTAACCGGAGCTGGTGTTTGGTTAAGTTTAGTTTGTTTTATGTTTTGTTTTAAGTATCGGTTCATACTTAGTTTGTTTTATGTTTTATTTTAGGTATCGGTTGATACTTAGTTATTTTTATGTTTTGATTGAGTAAGAACATGAGTGAGAATTGATGATCGTACTCAAAACACATGTACTTAAAAAGACCGCTGTCGTCCACCCTGGAAACAGCAGACTTCGACAGACAGTATTCTAATATACTCGGTTGAACGGTTATCTTTATTCCACTAGCACACCGCCGAAGCCTCCCTTAGTGAGTCGAGAACTGTTTCTCTCTGATAGAGAACACTCGACTCCTACTGTACCCAGCAGCATGACTAATGCCCCGGCGTGAACACCTTACATTTTTTTAACCTCCACCAGTGGTTAAGATATGGCGAATCAGGGCCTGATCAACCCACAAGGATTCAACAACGAACAGTACCGGCAGAAGCGGCAGACCACGACGGTGGGCTCCTGCGATAACATAAGTGCGACATAAATCCACTTACAACTCGAAGTGGGCGTGAGATCCCACGAGAAGGCCTGACCCAGAGGAAAGGGAAGAAACCTGATACAGGCACAACACCTGGTGAATTCCTGGAGTCACCAGCAAAGGAACACAAACCACCACTACCCCCACCAAGCAGCAGTAGCTCATCAGAAGAAGAAATGTCTGGGCAAGGTACCCCAGCACCCCCCGAACCACCGGCACCACCAGTTCCACTGGCAGCTCCACCCAAGCCTAAAATAAAACTCCCACAACCAAAGACCTTCTCCGGAAAAGGGAAAGACCTTAGACCAGAAGCATTTGAACATTCATTCGTAACTGTATGACAATACCTAATACGCTACGAAATCGACCTCAAAGATATTGGCTCAGGAATCTACCTCAGAGCCTTTTGCAGCGACGATGCAACAGAAGCCTATCAACAATGTATCACAAAATACAAGGAACCCGACAGAGTACGAGCGATTACCATTGCCAATTTCCTGCCAGCACGATTCCAATCATCCAGCAAAGAGGATGAAATATTTGAGAAATTCAACACTATCCAACAAACCCATAGTGGGAGGACTGATAAAATAACCAAAACGGCAACCATGCTCCTCATGTACCACAGCCGGTTGCCGGCTGGGACAGTGTCATCATTTACCCTTAGAAAACGGTTCTATGGGAGTGTGCGCGGCGAGTTACACCGGCTGGTGGAACCGCGTGAGCAAGCAACTGACGACATCCATGCAATAATTGCTAGAGCAGAAAAACATGATGCTATCTGATGGGACACGAACGCCTATAAGATGCACCAACCTGAAGGGGAAACAGGGCAACAGAACAAGGCTATTGAGAAACCGATCAGCAGAGGGAGTACAAGTCCACGAAGCAACCAGAAACAATGGCAGCGAAAGGAAAACAACGACTGCTTCGAATGCGGGAAAAAGGGGTACTACGCTAGAGATTGCTATACTCGGAAATCCAAAGGCAAGACCAGAAAAAAGGAAGCAACCTCCAACCTCCTCGAAGAAGGGCAAGAAGACTACCTCGAAGAGGTACACATCAACCTGGTGACCTCGATAATTGACTGCTATAAAACCATCCCAGTAAACACAAGCATACTCTGCTCCCAATCGTTGGAAGGAATGGTAGAAATCAATCAATTCCCAGCAAAAGTCCTGTTCGACACCGGAACCATAGAATCAGACATCCTCAGGGACACATTTGTAGCCACATATGGCATAAACACCCAACCGACAAAGTACCTGGTAACGCTCAATATGGCCATGAATGGATCACGGTCAACAAGTGACAACCAGGCAACAACCACGCTACAAATAGGAAAGGCAAGGTTCTCAAACGACCCCATGTTAATCGGGAACGTTGCGAAATACGATGCATTACTTGGTCTGCCATTTATCACATGCCCCCAAGCAACAATCGGCTGCGGCAACATGACAATCACCTTCCCTAAACAGGAGCTGAAAGTATCCTGCAAACCAACAAGTGGAGAGCATAGATCTGCGGTAATAGAAAGTAGCGAAACGATATTGGAAGCATACGACGATGTCTTCCCAGACAAGATACTGGATGGGCTACTGCCACTACGAAAAATCAATTAGTACCGGGTACAACTGACCCCTGGAGCACAAATTAAGGACGAACCAACTTACTTGGTCTCAGAAGCATACAAATCCAAGTTGCATGAGTGGATCCAAATGAAGCTAAATTAGCGGGTCCTTTACCGGGAAGCAGTAACCGGAGCAGTCCCTACGTTTGTGCAACCTAAAAAGGACGGAGTGGGTATTAGGGCCCTGGTTGACCTTAAATGACGCAACGATTTAATCATCAAAGATACGCCCTCAATACCTCGACAGCAAGATATTCTAAATGCGGTAGGAAGAAGGACATACCCAAGTGAGATTGACCTATGTGATGCATATTTCCAAACAAGAGTGGATTTCAGGGATGAGAAAAATAACTTGCTCAAATCACGATTCGGAACTATTCTAAGCAGAGTGATGCTGCAAGGGGAGAAAAATACCCCTGCCACCTTCATGCGAATAATGGAGGACCTATTGTATGAATACCGACATGACTTCGTGTGGGCATACATTGATGAAATCCTGGTATTCTCAGATATAGTGAAAGAACACGAAAAACATCTTCAGCTAGTATGCGATATGTTGCGCAAAGCTAAATACTCTGCAAGCGAAGGGAAATCATACCTGTTTGTTAAAAAGTTAGATATACTAGGCCACATTATCGAGGATGATGGTATACATGCGGCAACCGAAAAGATACGAACCTTGGAAGAATGGGCGACACTAACAAACAAAAAGAAACTACAGCGGTTCCTGGGATTACTGAACAGTGTGGCACAATTCCTACCCGATCACACCACACTCGCAGCCCCACTTTCAGACCTAACCGGAGGAGCCGAGTGGGTCTGGACACCAACACATGATAAGGCATTTTCAAACATTAAGCGCCGGCTAAAGGAACAAGCAGTTATGCAACCCCTGAAGGATTCAGGGGAACCAATCTGGCTAATAACACACGTGTCAGATGTTGGAGTAGGACCTTGGGTAGGACAAGGACCCACATGCAAAACCGCAAGACCAGCAATGCTTCATAGCCAAAAATTTACTACTCCATAATTGAACTATGGAACAACAGATAAAGAAGCACTAGCCATAGTGGACGCCTTATACAGTTTCAGCCACATATTGATGGGGAGAAAGTTTACGATTGTAACAGACCACCACCCATTAATATTCCTGAAAACCATGAAGCAACCTAGTAGGAAACAAATTAGATGGGTGATGGAGCTAAGCAAATACAACACAAAGATAATTTACCAAGAAGGCGGCAAAAACTATTTAGCTGATGCACTCTCCCGGATCTATGAAGACATTATTCCAGAAGAACATCCTCACTATGTTCAAGACTCTACAAGCGAGGAGGACGACCTATCTGATACCACAGAATTCGAGCAAGGCACCACAACCTGTCAAACAGCAATGTCAAACGACCAACCACCGTTGGTTCAAGACACCCCAAATTTACCCCCTCCTATGCTGCAGGAACCTGAGAGCTGGGCTGCAGACTGCTCCATCTGGGAAGGTAATGATTGTAGAGACCGAACCACCCATACTAGTACACCCCCAGCAGAACGAAAACATGTAAGCCTCCACTTTACTGCGTGTGACATTAACGAATGCACCTACCATGCAAGCGACAAACTCGGGTCAGGGTACTCCCCTAAGCCAACCTCTCATCGGTCAAGGACCTCCTACGATACACCCGATGAAGACATCCACGTGAAAATGCAACAACTCACATTAGAGGCTGACTTACCCCAACCAAGCCAAAGGCCATCCATCTACCACCCCCACCCAAAAATGTGGATCGACCCCTCTAGGCTGGAAATACCAACAGAGGAACCACCTAGTAGCCTGCCACTATTCCTCCTAACAAGCAACCTAAGCCAAGCACCATACCTATCTAGGCTAAGTGAGGAATCTGAGATATATGCTCATGAAGTTACCGAATCAGTTATGCCACCCACGAAGGACGAGTACAAAAGGCAACTATACCAACCCACCTCAGAAGACACTAGCCACAGACGAATGATGGCCTGAAGTACTGAAATCGAAGAAGAACAAGCCACCTTCCATGTATGCAAGAAAATGGAAATAACCTAAAACAACTAATGATCAAAGGCTACCGTAGTGACTCCTTGTATGACAAGATACCAAGCGGCGGATCAACGGACCTTAACCTCTATGAAATTGACGATGGACTGGTGTACTCACCAACCCGATATGGGTCTTGGTGAGTGTATATCCCTTACGGCTAGGCTGGAAACAAAGAGACATTATGGGAATACATCATGAGACACATCCATAGCAATGGGTATCATAGCGCAAAAAAGAAACCTCCACTATGCTACGGGCTATTTTTTTTGGCCACAAATGAATGATGAATTTTGCCAGTATGTAGCACAATGCAGCACATGCCAAGTCGACAAGCCACGAACCCCACTACCGGAAGGTACTGCAAAAACACTCCCAATACCGGCAGTAGTTTTCGAGTCAATTGCTATTGACTTTGCAGGACCCTTCAACCAATCAAACAAATATGATATGATCATGGTAGTCATGGACAGACTCAGCGCATGGACCTGGTTCATACCTACCAAATCGACCAACTCCATAGAGCAAACTATCGCCGAGTTGACCGAGTATGTGTGCACCCCGCACGGGTATCCATGCTCTATACTCACCGATGCAGATACACGGTTCTAGTCTAAAGTCTGGCAACAGTGGTGCAAATCACTTGGCATTGCACACCTCTATACTCAGCCAGGATACCATGAGACAAACGGACAGGTAGAGTGATGAATCAGAGAACTAAAAACAGCAATGCGAAATATCATGAACAAGACACAAAATAACTGGAAAGAAACACTGGCCGAAGTAGCGGCACACATAAATGGATCATACATGGAAACCTACAGCTCCTTACCCTACACGATAGTATACAGAAATGAATACCTAATGATATAGACATTCCGGTTTGGAAAATCAGTGGTCCCAGCCTCCGATGAATTCCTTAATAGGCACCAAGAAATGAGGAACCTAGTATTCCAAAACCTTCAAGCAGCACGATTCCAAACAACTCGAAAAGCCACCAAACGACGCCGAGTCCATAAACGAATTCCGATTGGGGAACAAGTATTAGTATACGGAAGCCAGTTCGCAACCCAGTCAGGAAGAAGCTGAAAGCTAGAACCAAGTGGGGAGGCCCCTTTACGATAATCGGACTCGATGAATACATGGAGAACTACAGGGTAAAAATGGATGCAAAAATGTACCGAGGCCCGGAAGGCACCTTCGATGTGACAGCAATGAAACGCCACATACCAAATGAGGATAAAGAATTCCCAAGACGAGCACACACTAGACTAGTACCAATACTGGTAAACGAGCATCCTGAGTGGGAAGTAGAAGAAGTCCTTGACCGCCGACAACGATACAATAAGGATGAGTTCCTCATCAAATAGAAGGAATACCCTCCAAGGGAAAATAGTTGGGAACCAATCGAAGGACTCGGAAACGTGACTGAATTAATCCATGAATGGTAGAGCAACAACAAAGAAGGAGACCCGCCAACGATCTATGAAGTAACAATGTGCTAGGCACCAACGCTACCAGAAGTAAAGAGATGGGAATAAACATCATTGACATCAAACGGCTTTTGGGCACCCTATAGCGACACTGAATTCTCACGAAACGACGACACAGGACAGGATTCAGAATCACCTACAGCATCGGAATTCTAAGCGAGACCTACACATACACCTACACAAAACCCACGCACCCGCACCAGACATATTCTAAGTGAGACCCACACACACCTACATGAAACCCACGCACCTACACCAGACATATTCTAAGCGAGACCTACACACACACCTACATGAAACCCACGCACCCACACTAGAAATATTCTAAGCAAGACCCACACGCATACCTACAAAGCATGAAACACAGAAGCACATAAAAAGGTGCACTTCATACCGAAGGAATGGAGAACCCGACCCAATAAACACACCGCACCTCCTCTATGAACCTGCGCACCTTATCCACCATACCTCGTACCTGTACATGCACACAGAAACCCACCGCTCCTCCAATACTCCACTATGCATAACTCAGCCTTCACGAGACTTAGAAAAAAGGACTGCTACCTCTGACGACTCAATTTCAGATGCCTCGGTGATCTACCTACCCTGAAAAGACAGAAACCAATCTACATATTTTGTTGCCTCGGATGCAACCTGATTGACAGCATAACGAGAAATGCATGGTGGAAGTCGCTTAAATGAGCCTACAATAAAAAATGCCCACCCGCATTTTTTACCTCCTACACCTGTAGGAGCTGCACTGGGCCGGACCTGGGAGAGGGATGTGTTGGAGGGCCGGCATGTTTTTACAACTGCCAATACCAATCGGTGTTCAATGACGATGATGATGAGCTGGATGATGCTTGGGCTTCATTTCTTTCTTTGTTCAGTTAAGTTATTGGGATTTTTGTTTTGTTTTGGGAAATGTAACCGGAGCTGGTGCTCAGTTAAGTTTAGTTTATTTTGATTTAAAGTATCGGTTGATACTTAGTTTGTTTTATGTTTTGGTTTAAGTATCGGTTGATACTTGGTTATTTTTATGTTTTGATTGAGTAAGAACATGAGTGAGAATTCATGATCGCACTCAAAACACATGTACTTAAAAAGACCACTGTCTTCCACTCTGGAAACGGCAGACTTCGATAGACAGTATTCTAATATACTCGGTTGAACGGTTATCTTTATTCGCCTAGTACACCGCCGAAGTCTCCCTTAGTGAGTCTAGAACTGTTTCTCTCTGGTGGAGAACACTCGACTCCTACTGTACCCAGCAGCGTGACTAACGCCCCGGTGTGAACACGTTACAATACGGGAGGAACAATTTCTTTGAGTTCCTGTTGTTCCAACCCTGTGTGGTCAAGGGCGCATTAGAGGGCATAGGCTTTGAGGCAATGGGGGATTTCGTATTTGATTCCTTCAATACCAGTTATGTCCGGGATGCTGTTCTTATTGTAGTAATCAGACTCGACTGTAATGGTATTAGAAGCAAAGTGGATGGTGACATCATGTTGTTTTAGCCAAGGGATGCCAGGAGTAAGGGGGTAGCCTCCAAGTCTGATGATGAAGGCTGGGATAGTTTCCAGATGGTCCTTTATTTTTAGGTCGACATGAGTGATGTCGGTAATTGTGTAAGGGGTGCTCCATCCAGTATGGTTCGTGCCATTGAAAACCTGCATGAGGCTGAAGTGATGTGTTACATGTGGCTGTACCTCGTTTGATGCCAAGCCTTGAATTTTCCATGGAATTATGGTCAATTGTTTAAATAATAATATATTTTACATACATTTAAAGATAAATAATATGAGGTTATAATAAAAATAACAAGAGAAGAGAAATGTTAAAATATTAACAAATATATACAATAATCTTTTGAAATATAGTATTATACATTAATCCAACTCTCTACTGTTTTATTATATATACTAGCGAAATAATGGTTGTTGTCATTAGGGTTAATAATATTGCTTATAGGTTACAGGTTATATTTACTCTTTTCAGTGCATAATATGATTATTTTAAGCTAAAACCCTATTTCCTGAATAATGAATCTCTAACTACTAAGAAATCAAACTGTGGCTGATGTAACATTTTTCTCTCTTTCTCACCCAAAGTACAACTTTTCAAATTTGCAAGGATCTCCAACCAGGAACAAAAAAAATAAAAGAAAACCTCACGGTTATTCTCCATCAAGTTCTCTTCAACACTGAGGTTTTTTTTTTCCCATAATGCTGCTAGTTGTAAAGCCTTGTCGATTTAAAAGTTGTGGAATCTCTGGTGCAGGTTTTGAATGGCACGAACCATAGATGGTTCCTACACAGGCAACATCACCAAACTTTGAATCTCTCCAACACAGCTCTTGTGAAGTATAAAGAATAAAAGTAGAAGGTTCAGCTTAATATCGTTAAGCTTTGGCTTATCTTAATTAAAGTCTCGTGAGAGGATGTTGATTGTATCGGGGTAGGAGAGTTCTCGTATAATCGTTCAGTAGTCATACTTATACCAAAAACTCCCCCATCAGGTTACCCCGACCAACACGAGTATGCCCCTTCTCCGTAAGGGTTGCACTGGCACCTTTACAGTGTCCCCACAGGAGCTAAGATGTCAGTGCACTCTAGCAGAAATCTCCTATATGCACATCAGTTCCTGCGACGTATTTACCAATACACCTGTCGGAGTGAAAACCTGTGCACATAGGTGTCTCATCAGTGGTTATCTGTCGTAATGCCTAGGAAAGCTAACTAAATAACTCTCTTCCCATGGGCTATGACCTATGCAAGCACCAGTAGACATCAGCTGTCCCGCGGCTATGCTCTATCTGTCTTGATTGCAAACCTAGAGGGTCTATGGTCCTCCCGCGGAGACCTGTCATGGCGGCAGGATCCGTGGGCGCTACCCCTGGTCTCTCACCCGTGGCACACCACTCACTGTGATAAGTATCATGCTATTTGAGTCCTCAAACAACCCACAAAGAGCATCTGGCAAAGTGGAACGTGTAGGTTTGATTGGCGTAAAACCTTCTCCGATGTCTCTGGCACTACATGGGCCTACTCTGCGGAGCGTGGCGGATAGCTCACACTAACTGCATCAGTTTTGGTCCATTTTACTCCGTTCCTTTTGTAGAAGGTACTTCACCTTCTCACCTTGGCCCCCTTGTATATCCGGCGAACAGCTTCATGTCGGACAGAGTGTAGCGACGTATACAGTATTGTAGACATGTCTTCAATGGTTCCATTTAACTAGTAAGATGGCAACTCCACCCATTTTGGCCCACGATGCCCGGGGTCAGCCCTGGGGCCGCAGGAACCTCAGGAATTATTCTCCCAAGTCCCAGCATGTTCAGAGGACTATAGCTCCTCCTGTAGTCTTCCAATCGGTGTGCAAGCAAGTGCCCATCGATCGTCATTGTGTAATAAACGATCCTATCATTTCCAGAAATTCCTCCTAGAACATTTCGGACAGAAGATAGGGTAATAGTGTCCCAAGGTAGGGTAAGTATGTTCATGGTGAGACAAAACTGGTCTCCATGGCATGGTAAAGTGACTATCCTAGACAGGGTAAACTCATCCGGCCTTCTGACGTATCCTTAGGGCAGAGCAGACATAGTCACTTTACTTACAATACTTAGGTACACCTATTCCTTAAGTACCTTCTGTTCTTCGGGATACCCGGACCATCGGATATCCGTCGGACACACTTTGGCATGCCCGCCTAGTCTACCATCTGACCTCAGGGTCTTATATATGTGAGTAGCCTAAGGTTGCCCTAGCTCTGTAATGTAACGTCATTACAAATTGCTCTTCAGCTGATGGGTCTCCTGTTAATGACAGAGGGGTATACGGGTTCTTTGAGTTGGGATAGGGAAAGGTGATGACAGCTTGCGAAGTCTTTATCCATGAAAGCATATCCAGTTGCTCCAGAATCACTAAGGGCATGGGCTAGGATTACGTATTGGTTGTCTATCCTATCACAGGCGACTACCAAGTGGTTATGCTCAATTTAATTTTCCATTTTATTCAACGATAAACTAGAAATAACTAAACAAGGAGAAGACTTCCATTAGCAAAAAATCCCTTTTGTATCCTATACTTCCTGTGCATCAGACTCTCTGGAAGTTGTAAATGTAAACTCCTAATGTGGATAGAGACACCTAGACCTATTCCGTCCGGACGCGCCCTTTTTGCGTCTGCCCATGCCAGACATTGCCGGAGGGACCCTCCCTGGCAACAATCCACCCAATGTGCGGACCTTGGCCCAGACACCCCAGACATCCGGGGACGCTTGTCTCCCTTTGCTGACGCATTCCCCCCACCGATTCCGTCCTCCGGAGCCCTCTCGATGTTTGCTCTCTCCAACCCATTCTTCCCCCCATGACAACTATCCACCTAACGTGTGGCCCTTGGCCCAGACACCATGGACGTCCGCGGATGCTTGTCTCCCTTTGCCGACACATGCCCTCCACCGATTCCTTCCTCCGGCTCCCTCTCGATATTTGCTCTCTCCAGCCTATTCTTCCCCCCATGATAGCTTGTTTCGTCTGTGCTCCATCCACATTTCTCCCCATACTTTATCTTCTCATCTAGACGTCCCCCATTCTCTCCCTAATCTCGCCGTAGTCTCCCCTCCTATTGTTCCTATTTTCCAATCCAACCTTGTATTTCTTTATATCTGCAGGACGGATGTACAGAGTCGCGTACTTTGGTCTGCGTTTTGTCCAAGATCCATCCGCATTCTCCCTAGACTCCCTGTTCATCTAAGCTTCTTCCGCATTCCGCCCCGTACTTCATTCTCCCGTCCGGACGTCCCCCACCCTCCCTTGAACCTCGCCGTAGTTCCCTCTCCTATTGTTCCTATCTTCCAATCCCACGTGGTATTCCTTTATATCCGCAGGACGTGCTATTTACAGAGTCATGTTTTGTCGTCCGCATTCCGCCCGCATTCTCTCCGGACTCCCTTTGCTAGTCTTCATACCTCCAGATGTTTCATAATCTACTATATTATTTTTTCTCTTAGAGATACATGATCACACACTAATAAACAAATTTTCCTCCTCACACTCAGGTCCACTTTCATCTACATGCCGCAGGGAATCTTCACGTGCCCTGACCAAATCTGGGTCAATTAAGCCTGCCAGCGGATTTTGCTCTTCTAGCTGTTGTGACTCTTGCTGACTATATCCTTCGGGATACTAGTACACATGCGGCCGACACCGATGGATTGCGATCCAACCTGCAGCGGATTAATTCCAAACTCCCGGCGTAATGCATGGAGATTATCAGAATAGCCATTGATCCTCTCTACCTGTGTTCTCCGATCCTTCGAAATTCTATCGTTCAATCCACTTGTTATCCAGCGGATAATTTGAGTCTGAAAAACCCTGTGCGTCTTGGCCCATGTTCTTAACTGACGTTCCAGCAGCCCTGTCTTTCCATTAGCGTGATTATCATCGGTCTCGACCGGGTGTTTATCATCTTTACCTTGAGAACTGGACTGTGTGAAATTCACATCGTCAACAAATACTCCAGTCTGCCAGCATCGCAGAGCATGACACAATATGGCCACAGTCAGATACAGAAACGTGCTATTGATCTTTCCTAGGAACCCATTCTCTATTCTGCCTTTCCTTTTCTTGCCCGAATAAAATTGTGCCTATATGACACCTGGAATCTGTGGGGCTGGGAATCTAAAAGAAAGTGCCTGCCGGCATTGATAGACAGATTTAGTCTTACTGCGGCCTGGGATAATGGCAAGGAAGGGCAACGAGTATACCTCATACCCATTAGGCGCGCAATTAACCCAGTCTTTGTCAAGTAAGTGCTCTACTCTTCGTACACAGGCTATAGGATCCTCTGCATCAAGCCCATAGAGTTCTGTTATAGCGTTCTTTGCACAATATAGCTACTGGGATCTGCATGTACTGTGGTTTGTTCGGATCTGCAAATTGGTGGCCGGTAGCTATTATATGTAGTCATGTAGATGAGAAGTTGATTATCAATTAGGAGAAACTTACCTGCTCATTAGAGCCCGGTGTGGCATCTCCAAAGTGGAAAAACTTTAATTCATGCTGGGTATCAGTCCAACACGTGCGTACCATTTCAGTCAGGGTAATTGGGCCCGGAAACGGATCCTTGAACAGTGTCAAGTCCCACATTAACTCACGGGTTTTGGTCTGAATGGTGAGCTCAATCCCTACAGCAGTATTCCGTCTGCTGCTAGTCACCACTGGGACTGTGTCACTAAATTCTGGTGTCCCCAGTCGTGAGTGACTTGGTGTTGCCGTTGGTGTTGCGGGCGGATTCGGCCCGGAGGCCGATCCGGAGGGCGGCATGGATGTTGAATGATTTTAGCTAACTCATAGTGGCCCTGGGGTTTTCCATCAGGGCAAACCAATCCTCTCCGATCTTTGGGTCGGTGTAACTGTTACTGTCATAATCCATTGTTGGGATTCGAATACCTGCACTGTTACCGGTCTCTGCACCCCGTGGCCCTCTGCCGCATCCTTATTATCTTCATCTAGCGCTATCAAATCTGCCTCCTCGCTCTTTTCACTCTGATTACCGTCATCCTCGTATTCCCTGTCATGCGAGTCCCTACTATCACCTGCTGCCTCCAGACCCTGACCTCCGGTATGCTGATGATTAGGCTGTAGTACCTGAAGTCATGATGCCGAGCTTCGGTGACTTGCGGACTGACCGGAAGTAAGAGAAGGCAAAGTAGAGCGTATTACAGCCAATGTCTCCTTCGATTTGGATTTCCGGACACGTCTACTGTGGACCTCCTGATTTTGTCCAGACTGGTGGGACACACGTGGCCTGTGAGCATTGGGTCGTGGCTGTTGTGGCATTGTGACGAGGCAAATAGAGGGGAGTAGTGTTGGGAGATGTAGATAGCCTGAGTGTTGGTGAACGTATATTTGCTAATAACTAAGGCAGTATTATGAGGGTTTGTATCTAGCGGACAGAAGGGGTTCGGATGCCTTCTTAAAGGGGACACCTGTGCACATGTTGTCACTCGATCTCAGGTCAATTGCCTTCGTATATTTTGAACTCAAAGCGCACTTGCATGTTATCATGGTCACGGTTACTAAATATGAGGATAGGGCTCAGACCATGTACCACCTCGCGGACGTTTGTTGTGCAAAGGAAAAGAGTAAATTAAGATAAGCAGACTAATCCAGTTCCCATAAGGCTACCAAGGGGACTATTACAAACAAGGTTAAGGGTAGCAGTAAGGCTTTGACATGCTAGTCTCAAAGGGTACAGCAGATAGCTAAGGCTAAACAAAGGGGGCACAAGAGAAAAAGCTTAGACAGAAAAGGCTACCAATCAGGTTGTTCAAAACGGAAAATGCACAGAAAAGGCAATCGACGGTACAAAACTCCAAAAGCAAAAAAAAAAAAGCAAAATCCAATAATGGAAACCCCTAAAGGCTGGCCCGGCCAAACACCACCCGTCTAGCCTTCGCACCGCGCTCCCACCATGACTTCGACCTCCGCTAACTAAGCAGCGCCAGATACCTCGTACCCGCTATGGTCCTCCACTACCTCCTCCTCCTCCTCCGCCTACGGTCCTCCTCCTCGTCCTCCTGCTGCTTGTCCTCCTCCTGCTCGTTCTCATGCTCCTCCGCTAGCTCCTCAACGGGTGGCGCGTCAGGGTCGTCCTGATTATTCCGAGAGTGATATCTGTGACCCTCCCGGGCCGGTGTTCGATCTCTGTCGCAGGCGTCCCGATAACAACGGAAGAGAAGGTCTATTGGTTCGTTCGCCGGACTCAACACCCACCAGATGCAAATGTGCAGGCTTGTCCGGATCACGATCATTTCGGAGATCGGCAAGGGCTCCTCCGGATCGTTGAGGCGCAAAAGCGTACCGTAACTAGTTGTTCCAACTGGCTGGCGATATCCGATTCCGCGCGCTACAAACCGGTCAATTTGCTTAAGTAAGTACTCCAGGGTAGGTACAATCAGCTCAAGGCAATAGACCACCCTGCGCGTCATCAACTGGACGTTGTCCAGTCTGCGAGCCAGTGCTTCACCAGGCGGTACCTCAGAAGGCAGATCTATCGAGAGCGAGACGGAGCGCAGGCCAGCCAAACCTGTGAGATTCATATTAGCGTATAGTATATAAGTTGACTGCGGACACTTTTACAGGACTTACAATCATTACCGGCAGCAACAGCAGCAGGAACAGGAGCGGCAGGCGGAAGGACCTGCATCGTCGTGCTCACCTTTTGCAAATGTTCTTTTGCCACATCTTTGAGCAAGTAATCCAGACAATCCATAAAACCCCTGCCCCTCGTTGTGTCCTCCTCCCAGTATTGCGCCCTGCCATTGCTTGCAATAGGTTCAACAGTAAGGGCGTATGCTTGGAGCCCAGCCCATTAAGCCGCACTTGAGTATCGGAAGCTCTGAATCGCGTCACGCTCCAGCCAGCGTTTGATGGTATTCTGCCAGGCACGATATTCCGGGCTAAATGTGCCTGCATTTGGGAAGCGGCAGACGTGTTTACACCAGCTAACGTCACCATAGTTCTCGTGGCCCGCGGTCCTTGAACAAACGAGGTCGGCTTTCGATCGTGGCATTGTGATTGCTGGTGGGGTGGCTTGGGGGGGTTTGGAGGGTTGGAGGGGGGGGATTGAACTTTTTTAAAAAACAAATTTTGTCTGCTGGATGATTATGTTAGCTTTGGAGCGAATAGGATTAAATATAAAAGGACAATTATGGGGGGGTGGGGTTGGTTGGGGAATATACCAAGGACGGGAATGGGGGGGCGGCTAGTAGTGGCGGCTTGGGGGGGTTCGGAGGATTGAAGGGGGGGGAATTTGAATTTGTTTTTAAACCAAATTCTGTCCGCTAGAAGATTGTTAGCTTCAGAGCGAATAACATTGAATACAACAGAGTAATTATGGGAGGGAGGGAACGGAATTTCTTAGAGAATATAGCGAGGGCAGGAATGGGGCGGGGGCGGCAGATGGACGTGGTGGTTCGGGGGAACTCTGTGGTATGCAGGTGAGAAATAACTGTGCTGACAATTATTAGCTACCAAACTTGTGTAAGTACTGCATGTAGATAATTAATTGCGTTGAGTATATGTTGTACCGGTGGTGTTGTGTGCGAGTGAGAAGTCGTGCAGGACTTTGCAGATGGGTTGTGAATGGAAAGAGGATGAAAAGTGCGGGGGGGGTGATGGAAGGTATGGATGTATGTTCGGAATGGTCGGGAGAGGGGATGGAGAAAAGAGAGGCAGTCAGGGCTTATATAGACTTCTTGCGGGTGTTTTTAGTCTTGAAAACGATTTGTACACTGTACAAATATTGACACCATGAAAATAGTATGTTGCACGAGATTAGGTCAGCACAAAATCAGCTTTTAAGCTGGAAATTCACCTCAACCCCCCGGCAGACCTCCACCAAGCCAGCCGGATACCCGGAGGCTGATAACTACTAGTACACTTGAAATCTAAGAATTATCTTGAAATGCCAAGACCGCTGCATGGACAACTTAAACTAGGAGATCTATCGGCCGTTCTACTAAACAAGTATAAAAGCTACTTTCTGATTCAGGTCTAGAGCAAATTTGGATCTCAATTTGAAAGACAGTATTCGCTCGTACTTTGTCCCAGATTTATCCGCTCACGTATGCTCCGAAAAAGATCCTGAAAGCTGTAGCTGAATCTCCACACAGAAGCATGATGACTTCAAAGACTACACAGTATCCTTATTGTGAGTGGCATAGTTGCTGGGGTCCCCCGACCGGCTGGCCGATGCAAGGTTATTGAAGGTAAAAAGATGCTGGTAGTGCAGTTAACACCTCCTTAGATTTAGATTTCCAGACGCGTCCGCTGTGGACATCATTTGGTTTTCGTCTATGCTGCTGAGATACCCATTCTTTCCATGCCCATTGGGGGTCATGGCTGCTGCCGTGGCATAGTAAGCTGGCGAATTTGATTTAATATTTTCTGGAGACGCAGGATAGTGTCGGGCGGGGTAGGTAGTGTCAGGGGCTGCAGATTTCCAGAAATTTAATGGGGGTTAGGGCGTTTGCACTTAGCAGACAGAAAAGGTCAAGATGTGTTCTTTAAAGAGCTGTTATGTTCACCGGCTGTCACTTACGTTTTCTCCCGGCATGGAATACGAAGGATAGGGGACCAGCCCCCCCCTGAACCTCGTTGAAAAAAATCAAAAGGCTGATTGTAATGCACAGACTAATCTAGTTTGAATTGGGATACTAAGGTGACAACAACAGATGCAGTCACCAGAAGTGGGAAGATCATGATTTGCTAAATCATAAGAAGTATAGGGTGCGGCTAATGCTAGTGAGGATTGGGCAAAAGGGGAATAGCACGGTGGGGAAGGACAAGGAGGTAATCCCAAACAAAAAACAGCTGGGAAAGAACCGGAACAATCCGGAAAACGAAAAAAAAACGCTGATCTGAATCTAGCTAACAACAAACAGCTGTGGAAAGTAGGAACAATCCGCAAAATAAAAAAGAAAGAAAACTCCAATCTAAATCCAGAAAACAAAAACAGCCAGGAAAGAGCAGGGGCAATCTGTAAACCGAAACAAACTCCGATCCGAATCTAGCAAAAAAAGAAACAGCCGGGAAAGAGCAGGAACAATCTAGCGAAAAAAACTCCAATCCAAACCCGGAAAATAAAAACAGCTAGAAAAGAGCAGGAGCGATCCGCAAACGAAACCAAACTCCGATCCGAATCCAGCAAACAAAAGACAGCCGGGAAACAGCAGCAACAATCCGCAAAAAAAAAACTCTGATCTGAATCTAGCAAACCAAAACAGCTGAGAAAGAGCAGAAACCGTCAGCAGAACTCAAAAAAATAAAACAGCAATCCGAATCCGCTGAACGAAAAACAGCGGTGAAAGACCGAGAATAAAAAGCAAAACTCCAATCCAAATCCACCAAAGAAAAGCCCTAGCAGACGTCCGGCCTATGATACTAGCGGGACTATATCGCCCGTAAGACTTTATGTCAGCCATGTTGTATCTTTGCTAGAGCGGACTAATCCAAGCCAGAAATCAGCGCGAAAAGGAGAGGGTTGCAAACCACAGATTGTGCTACCAATTGGAAGAGCAAATCTGCCTGCTTAGTGATCTCAGAGGCAGAATCATAATTCGGATTATCAGGGGGCGGGGGAGGGCTGTTCGGTGGGCTGAGCCTGCTAGACGTCCAAGTCGCCTTCATTGGAGATTCTCTGACGTCGGTCGGGCGGTTTAAGCCATTGGATCCCGTCATTGAGGCCAGATCGCGATTTCTGCGAGTGTTGACAGCCACCCAGCCAGATGGTTGTGCTATTTTCTTCTTGTGAGCATTACCAATAACTGCCGCCAATATTGGCCTACTGGACCTCAATACCCGAGTGTTTGTCCAGTGGATAGAGTGAAGCTTGCTTACCTTGGTGTTGTGGGCGAGTATCGTTCCTTGGCCGGGTATTGCGCGTCAACTGGGTCTTGGCGTTCGACCTCAACCTCTGTTTTGCAGCCTGCGCAGATCTCCTGGGCTGGCGGGCCTCGTCTTCGTCGTTGTCGTCGATGTAGTTACCTCCACCCCCCCCGCCCCCCCCTCCCTCCTCCTCCGCATCCTCCTCCTCCTCCTCCTCCTCCTCCTCCTCTTCCGCCCCCCCCCCCTTTCCTCTTCCGCCCCCTCCCTCCTCCTCCCCCTCCTCCTCTTCCGCCCCCCCGTCTCCTCTCCGTCCACCCCACCCTCCTCTCCTGCCAGGTCACCCCGATTATTCCACGTCCTGTATGACTGACCGTGTGGGGGAGGTGTTCCAGGCTCATCATCCACGTCGCGATAGCATCGGAACAACAGGTCCATCAGTTCATTCAGCAGACTCAACCCCCACCAGATGCGAACATGCCAGCTCGACAAGATGGGAATTATCTCTGATATCGGCAGCAGCTCATTGGGATCATTGAGGAGCAAAATTGAGCCGTACAGCGTGGCGCCGACGAGATGACGATACCCAACCCCGCGTGCCACTACCCTTTCTCTTTGAGAGAGCAAGTGGAACAGGGTTGGTTCCATCAGCTCCAGCCTGGAGACCGCACCACGGGTTTGCCACTGGACCTTGTCCAGCCCGGAAAGGAGCAGACTGTCCGGGCGGACCTCGGATGGCATATCGAACCACAAGCGGACACCGCGGGGACCGGCAAAGCCTATAGGATCCGTATTACCATAAATTCTACTAGTCTGCTGTGCACAGTTTGTGGAAACTTACGATCATTTCCGGCGGCAACAGCAGGAGACACAGGAGGGGAAGCAGCAACAACCAGGCCCATTGCCGTCAACATTCTCGAATGCTTTTCTGCTACATCCTTGAGTAAAAAATCCAGACATTCGGTGAGCAGCCTGCCCCTTGTGGTGTTGGCCTTCCAGTGGGGCACGATGCCATTGCTCGCAATGGGCTCCACTCTTAGGGTGTAGGCCTGAATGGCCACCCATTGGGTCAGAGTAGCGCCCCTTTACCCTGTAATGTGCTCGCGCTCCATCCTGCGCTTCACGGCATTCCACCAGCCGCTCTACTCTAGACTAAAAGTAGCTGGGTTTGGGAACCGACTGACTTGTTTGCACCAATACACATCGCCATCATTTTCATGGCCCGGTACTCTTGGGCAAAGATGTCCGATGTTCGGCATCGGGGTGAATTGGGGGGGGGGGGCATGGCAGGACCATTGGAGCGCGCCTATCTTTCGCTAATGAACCTCGTCAGCTGAAAGCAAGAAAAACAAGCAGGAATAATAATTGGATTGTGTACATACTCGAACAAAAATGAGAGAGGTGCGACGGATGACTTTGGGCCGTTGCGGAGCTTTCACGGATCGAAATGGCTTTCCGAAGACTTAGCTTTGAACATATTAAATTGAACCGAGTACTTACCAGCAGATGCTTGGTCTGAGGGTGGTCTATGTACCGGCCGCCAGGGGTGGGTATGTTGATGGTGGATGCAGGAGATGGAGGAAGGAGGCGGTAGAAGGGGGGGAGAAGGGGCGGCAGCTTGTATATGGACTAGAGAAGGGTTTGGTGGGTTGAATTAGGTTTGTCCGCTGTACAATCATTGGCATCTTGAAAGACAGACCACGCTAGCCAAGACCACGCTAGTGAAGACCATGTTTTAAGCCGCAAATGAGCCGCAAAACGTAAAGAAGATGGTTTTTATTAAACATTACTCATCATACTTGCGCGGCTGGTTTGAACCCGGACACCTACTAAGGTATCAACTCTCATACAAAGTGTCCGGGTTCAATTCGGCTGCGCAAGTACCTGCAAGCTAGAAACAATACTCGAAAAATATATGTTATGCCCGGGAGCCATTTTAAGCCACAAACGAGCTGCAAAATATATGGCCAGATGCTCACGGCTTACTACGAGTAAACACCATACTTGGTACCTGGAATGATACTAGGCAGCTAAATACTACTAGTACTAGTAGTACTAGACTTGAGATGTAAGCCGGGGATGAGCCGCGCAGTAAGTGCCAAGACGCTCAGGGCCCACCAGTAGTACTGGTACTTGTTCAAACAAGGGGGTCTGTCCCTGACCCTTGCTCATACGATAGCAGGGGCTTTGAACCACCCTCTGCTTGTATGGAAAGGGGCAAAGGTCCTGGGCCATTCTGAGCCCCCATCCTGGCATCAAGGGTAGGCTTTTTCTTTTAATTACTAGTAGTAAATACTACACTTAGTAGCTAGGAACAATACTCGACAGCAAAATACTAGACTTGAAAAACCAACAGATGAGCCGCAGAGTACGCCCCAAGAGGCTCCTGCCTCACTTGGAAAAATTAACAACATATTTGGAAGCTAGAAACTACAGTCGGAAAACAAACACTACCGGTCGTAGACTTGGAAAACCTCCAGAGCTGAAAATCAACCGCAAAAAATGCGCCAAGATTCTCACCGCTTACTAGTAAATACTTATGGTGCTTGGAACAATCCCTGAAAGCCTTATACCATACTGGTATGTGATTTTGAGCCGCAAATGAGCCGTCAAATATGCGGCAAGATGCTCATGACTTACTTCTAGTAAACACCGTACTTGGTGGCTATGAAAGATACTGAACAGCTAGATACTAGATTTGGGGGCCAGCCGGTGATGAACCGCAGAGTACTCGCCAAGAGACTCGCGGATTAGCAGCAGGTACCATGCCATTCCGTACCTGAAAGCTAGAAAATTTACCGGTTTTTGAATGATCTTTTGAGCTACAAATGAGCCGTAGACTACGTGCCAAGACGATCACCTCACAAGTCAAACACCCTCCTTGGAAGCAAGATACTACACTTGTAAGGCCAAGATACTATACTGGAAAGACCAAGACCACCATGCAGACAACTTCCACCTGCAGACCTGTTGGCCATCCTACTATCTCGAAGGTCATTGCTCCAATTCCAGTCTCCGAGACGTCCAACTTTAAACTTGAAAGATGATATGCGGCCGCACCTTATCTGCATTTCATCCACTAACGCATGTCCCAATAGACACCTTGATAATAGAAGTCAACATTATAGATGACCACGATGACCTCAAACGTGTCCAAGTGCCCTTATTGTCGACGCCGCTATCAACAGGCTGCTGCATACGAGAGGTACCTTTGAGCAATGCATATGGATATCATCCTATTACTCGGCGCTACCACCGATCAGACCTCATCCTAGCTGACAGCTTCCGTACCTAATCACATCGTGGATTAGAAGGTCATTACTGTCGGGAGGCTTGCGGACCAAGAGAGTCACTCGGACTATGAATCTGACACTGGGTTAGATATCATAGATTATGAGGTGGATAGCGATATACAGCATGACTCGGATGGGAAAGACTCAGACATATTCCAACTACTAGACAAGGCAAGCCCATCAAGTTAGCAGACAATTCCGGATGCGGGCCGAGCAATCGGGGATGTGGCTGGCTATGCAGAGCTGAGTCAGGCCTTGAGTGATGACCCATGAAGCGCTTTGTCATCCGAAGACCACTTCAATTTAGCTGGCTCCTTCATCCGAACTAAGGTAGCCAAGTCACGGATTGATGATTATTTTGCAAAAGGCTTGCCAGGCAAGAATGCAGGGTCATTTGAGTCTGCATATAAATTGTGAAAATATCTTGAAGCACTGGACCCATTCGATGAGTATCTGGTGTGGGCAGAAGCCACTGTGGACGATGGGAAACATGCAATGACGTTTCATTATAGAAATATTATTGATTGCGTCCGGTACCTGATCCGCCAGGTTGCATATAGAACTGATATGGTGTGCCCATGTATTCGTGAATATAATTTAAGTAGGGAATAATTGTACTCTGAGATGCATATAGTAGATTGGTGGTAGGAGACTTAGGCATGGAATTGGACCGCAAAAGTTGGGAGTAGCTAGTGTTTCTCATGCTAATAATGCCTTCTGTTTCCTAATAGGAGTCACTACCAACCGGCTCAACATTGGTACCGATCATCGGATTGTCAGACCAGACTCACCTCACTAATTTTTCGGGTGATAAGAAAGCCTGGCCGGTGTACATAACAATCGGCAATATCCTTTCACAAACTAGAAACAGCCCGGTAAAGATGCCGATCCTCCTTCTTGCATTGCTGCCTGTGCCACTCAAGTTTAGTAGTGAATCAGCCCACGCCAATAAAGTCCAGCGGCAGACAAATGCGGATTCACTACAGGCTATTTTTAATCTCATATTTGCACCGTTACAGGCCATTGCCCAAGAAGGTACGATAATGGACTACTCGGACGGGAAAACACCCCTCTGCTTTCCCATCTTGTCTGCCTGGATTGCGGATCATGCCGAGCATACGAACTTACATGGAATAAGCAGTAAGTCATGCCCGAAGTGTGAGGTTCTGGGCAAAGAGCTTAGTGGCGACCCGTGGCATACATAGATGATCCGTGACTACACCTTATATGCGAAAACTGCCTCGTAGTACGGGGAGACGGGAATGGTTGGTGCTGGGAATATTTCAAACAGATTGGGGTGAAAATAGGCCGGAACGTGTTCTCCGGACTCTAGCGTGTAGACCCTGCAGACCTCCATAAGCCAGACGTCATGCATAACATCGACCTTGGCCTATTTAAACATATGATGGAATGGATAGAAGGATTCCTGAAAAGGCACAAACAGCAGCAGGCATTCGATGACGTGTGGAAAGAACTTCTCCCTTATCCTGGGTTTATGTCATGGCCACCAAATTTTCTTCACCCTTGTCGCGTGTTTCGCACCTGGAGGAGCTCCCTGAAGTTCTCAGGATTCACGTTCTTGAAGGAATAAGTGTGAGAGGACGGACCCAGTTGACCATGCGCGGCAAGCCGGATTAGTGCGTGGCAATTCCACGTAGCAAGAGATAAGAACTGCGCCTGGTCCGATACAGCGGTGGATCTCCTTAATGTTTTGGAACGTACATGATGAACGTACGTTATAGATCGGAGGATTTTCTATGGTTATGTGTTGGGTTGAGCTCGGAGGAGCTCCATTAGACTGAGGGATTTCCTTGGATATATCTATGGGGTGTGCCCCTTGATATTTTACTTTCTTTACGCAATCTGGTAATCTCCAACCTTTGTATATACTTAGGAATTACGTCCACTCCTTGCTTTCATGTTTATCATGAAGTAACCTTCAGATTGTTTACCATGCCGCGTTCCGGATTACGAAAGAGAACAACATTGATACCTTGTTACTCTTTATCTTTTCATGCTCTTGCTTGGCTAGTCTTAGCTTGACCACCAATAGCGAGCCTGCAGTATGGCTCGCTATCTTTGATTAATTCCTTTTGGCCTTCCCTCGTGTCCGCCC
>LN890985.1:84213-110558 GCA_900010015.1 Tuber aestivum
TGGTCCACTCGCTACCTTCTTATTCTCACCGTGTAGGCCCTGTGCACGTCTTGATGGACGGACCCAAACAATACGTACTGCACGTGGGCGCCCAAGTGGCGCGTTCCAATCTACAAAGTCGATGTTTGTAAGTAAGTGCTCGAATCTAGTAACTTTGGAGAACTAACTAACCTGCTGACAATGGACTCAATTTTTCTGGAGCATTTGGTGGACGCGTCTGAGCGACCACCTCAGCTGGAGAATCACGAGGGTGATGGGAGTTACCGCGATGAGCCTGATGTCCTGTGAGGACATCTTCTTGGGGCCGTGCTCGAGGATCGCCCTCGCCGTCGTCTGGTGGTCGCTCTGGGAGACCCTGCGGTGCCCGCTTCGTTCTTGTAGGGCGGTCATAGTGATCGCCGTGATCTTGGACAACAGCCCATTCAATGGGAGCCCGTGCTTGATCTTGGGCCAGTCCAGCTTGACTACCGGGACCCTGTTTACAGGTTGGGCGTCGAGGTGCATTCTGGCGCCCTGGCTTGGGGGGTCCTGCCTTGGGCGCCAACAATCCCGGATACCAGTGAACCGGGGTACTCTCTTCTGGGACGCCCTCTTCGTGGGCATCTCCCAGTACAGGACCTTGACATGCGATCTGACCATCTTCGCCATCCGGGGCCCTTTGCCGAGCAGGGTCTTGAGACGGACTCGGCCCTGCTTCGGCAGCTGGATCCCAGTGAGGCGGAGCTCCAGGCGGCCGCAAGGTCTTGTCAACAATAACACGCCGTGGGTCAATTTGCGGCACAGCCGGCTCCTGGTTCGCATCACGTTTAGTCAGAATGGTATGTGTGAGCTTTTTTTCCTGCATCCTTAATGAGTTGAATGATAGCGTCGTCTATCTCCTGAATCCTTTGTAAGTTATTCGCAGCATCTGCTGCTGCGAGTAAATCGCATGCTGGGCGGAATCTCCTCATCCCCTCCCAAATCTCGCGGAAATCCCCGTTGGGCAAAGAGTTGATATCTTTATAGTTCCTTGCTGACAGTTGATCTTTGACGGCGTTACGCCATGCCTTATAGACAGGGTCATCTCGAGCTGTTCCGAAGTTAAGAGAAGTCTTATATTGATTTCTACGCTGGCCGCCTGGACGCTGAGCATTAAGCTGCCCAGTAAGAGAAATGGCTGGAAGTATGTAGACCCCGCTCGGCTGGCGCTCCTGTCCTGACAGACCATTTTGTATATTTGTAGAATTTGGATTGTGGACGTACCGGAGATTGCTGTTCTTTGGCGCCATGTCGTCAGATTCTCTGCCGTGAGAAGGTCGATATTGTGAGCGCTGTGTATGTGGAATGCGGTGTTAGTTGTAGATATTTCGCTTGGTATGATCTCCCTTCGGCCCCGATCAATTCACTTTATATATCAGAGTCGGAGTCCTTATAGGAATCTTGAACCGCTCTTGAAATCATTTCTGAGATCAGTTAGTAATTTAGACTTCAGACCTTAGACTCTCGAACTGTGGACGCCCATTGTGCGCGTTCAAACCACATCTTGGATCACTATCGAACAGAACTTGAGACATTTTCTGCTGCTTTGAAAGTAGTACTCAGAGAATACTCCTAATGCCACGTCACGTGCGACTGCACTAACCCACTTCAATATTAGCGACATCTTCAAGCGCCCAAACCCCTTACCCTGCGTTCCAACACACCGTTACGCGTGAACATTCCCTTTGGGCCATACAACATATACATTCAAGTTGGCTTCCCTCAATTCAGTACGTTACCTCGGGCTATGCCTATCAAATGTTCATTCTGCCGCCGCAAATATGCCTCCACAGGTCCTTACGAGAAGCACCTACGAATAGCACACGCCAGCCTGGGCGCTGTTCTCACGTCCGGCCTAGTACACCAGCTTCCGCTCCGCATAGAATCTGAACAGGATGATGACGGCGGCCGTCTTGGACAGAATGATCTGATCGATTCGCATTATGAATCCGACGCGGGTCCAAGCAGATACCCCCCGAATCCTCCCCATGTCCCTGACGCGGAAGCACTCAATACCGACTACCGATCCCCTGATGCCATCGAAACGGCATATTACCCACTCGCTGGGCGATCTATTGGAGACGTGATAGGATTTAAGGAGGAGCACAGTATTCTGATCAAGGATCCATGGGCACCATTCACGAGTGCACACGGATTCAAGCTCGCGTCTTGGTTTATTCAGAGCAAGGTGTCAAAGTCACGAATTAATGAATACTTTTCAAGTGGTCTCGGGGATTCAGCCTCAGCTGGCTATCGCTCTATGCATACGCTTGAGAACCACCTGCGATTGTTGGATCCGCACGGACAATATCTGCGATGGTTCGAAGGCCAAGTTGACGACGGCAAGAGAACTTTGCCGTTTTACTACCGGAACATACTAGACTGTGTCAGATATCTTCTGCGGCAGGCAGCATACAGAGATGATTTGGTCTTCGCGCCGCGACGGGAGTATGACCACAACGGACAGAGGGTGTACGCGGAAATGCATACCGCAGATTGGTGGTGGGACGTCCAGGTAAATTACCCACTTCTCATCAGTTATGCGAACGCCGGTTAACTGGTGCAGGAAACGCTCACGCCAGGTGCGACTGTTGTTCCGATTATTGGGATGTCGGATCAGACGCATCTTACCAACTTCTCTGGAGACAAGAAGGCTTGGCCCGTATATATTACTGTTGGAAATCTTCCGTCAACTAGGCGTAACAAGCCTGGATCAATGGCAGTTCTCCTTCTTGGGGTCCTCCCAGTCCCGCCCAAGTTGCCAAAGTCTTCTTCCGCGAACGAACTCCAGAGACAAATCAATGCCGACACACTCCAAGCCGTATTCGAACTCATTCTCGAGCCCTTATACGACCTAGCGCTCCACCACGTCCCGATTGAGTGTGCAGACGGCCAAGTTCGGAGGTCCTTCCCTATCCTGGCCGCATGGATTGCAGACCATATAGAAAACATTGCGCTACACGATGTAAAATCGAACGCCTGTGCTAAATGCGAGGTCCCTGCGGATAAGTTAGGTTCAGCCGAAAAGCAACCATATCCCACCCGGGATTATGTGAAATATGATCTTCTGGAGCAAGATAGTCTGGATAGCGTCACGCACTCCGACTCGGAGGCAGTCCACGGCACCTTTCATGCCCTTGGCGTCAAGGTAGGGCGAAACGTTTTTCATGGACTTCCACGTGCTTCGGCGTCCAATCTGCACCAGCCAGATTTGCTACATACCATTTATCTTGGACTATTCAAGCACATGATGGACTGGGTTCAGGGATTTCTCAAGAAGCACGGGCGACAGCAGGCCTTTGACGACGCCTGGAGCGCATTACCACCCTATCCGGGATTCTTCGTCCCCCAAAAGGCCTACAGTGAGGTTACGCAGTGGCAAGGAAAGGAACTGAGGAACCTAGGACGTTGCCTCTTGGGGGACCTCGCTGTGGCTCTCAGACAGCCTGACAGTACGCAAGCAACGCCTTACAAACGTGCGCTCGTCTGCGTCCGGTCATTGCTCGATTTCAGTTTGATGGCTCAATACCCTAGCCATACCCCAGAGACCATAGATTATATGGAACAATATCTTGCACGTTTTCATTCGACGAAGGATATCTTCTTGGAGTTTCGGATATCTAAAAGGACACGCGAAAAGCTCAACGACCAACGAAGAGAGCAGCGACGTCTACGGGGACGTGTGGATCAATCTCTCACCAAATCCAAGCAGCGTCGGATGCTGGAGGAACATCGTGGGGAGGACGACGACATACGCCTAGAACTGATCCATGCGGAACCTCATTTTAACTTTATTAAGATGCATCTGCTCGGCCATTTTCCGGATCACATATATCAGTTCGGCAACATTCAAATGTATTCAACAGAGTTTGGCGAGCTCGCACATAAGGAACAAATCAAACACGGCTGGCGGCGTTCGAACAAAAACAACGCCGCGCGCCAGATCCTACAGAGCTACAGTCGACAGCACGGGATACACATGAGACTCTTGAACCTGGACGCGCTTCGACGTCGAGGCGCAGATCTACCTCCGGAGGCCGTTGACATGTTGAAGGCAGAAGATACTGCATCTGGGTCTGTCACATGCCGCAGGTTCCTAAAGGGACGACAACGTGACGTTTCAAACATCGTGGATTTGTGCAAGGCGGTCGGAATTTCGACCGACAGCATTTGTGAGGAATTGATCCGTTATAGCCGTCGCAGCCTGCCAATGGAGCGCTCGCTTCCCGAAGATCCTGCAATACTTCGACTACTTCCGACTGAACTGATGACGCAACTTGAAATCCCCATTCCCGCGTTCCAGGAAACCGAAGTTTATGATGTCCACCGGGCGCGGTGTACGGGTTCTCGGCTCTTCCGCAAGCAACAGAGTCGCAATGATTTGGTTTGCGTGCAGGCAGGAGGGGAGCACATGTATGGTGCCCTCAGAGGACGTCTTCCCGCTACACTCAGGGCGCTGTTCAAGGTCCGGGACTACAGGCACCAGGATAGGGTCTACAGACTCGCAATGGTAGAAATGACAAGTGTGGTTAATTCCGGGCGGCCATCCGATGCCCATGGTCTCGTCACGGTGGAGCAGAGGACAGAGGCACAACAGTTTCCAATAGTGGACATTGGGACCATTCTGGGCCAGGCGCACCTGGTCCCAGCCGGTGACCGGCAATGGCTGGTGAATAGTAGAATCGATTTGAGGACGTTCAATGAGATCTATTGAGATCGCATCCGAGGGAACGAATGGAGGCCCTGTGGTGTATCCTGCGTCGCAAGGCAGGATACACCACAGGGCCAGCAGGGAGCGTCGAAATCCCTACCATTGCGTAGTAACTCAAACTGTTGGTAGAAATAATTGCGTAATAGTAGAGTAAAAATTAATGATACAAGATTCAAGTTGAACGAGATTGTGTTCAGAACCAGAGAACGTGTACTAGTAAACCAAGAACAGGGTGTCATGATGTGCGACGTGGGCCTTGGTCGGAGCTGGCATCAGCTTGGAGACAGGAGAAGATGTGGACATCGCGATGGGAGCTCGGGCGTCAAAACTTTCATTTCGGCATCAGAAAGGTGACGCTGTAGACTCGGACGTGCTGACAGGGGGTAACCATGGAGGAAACGAGAACCGAGAGGTGGCCGTCAGAGATGAAGAATGCCGGGCCCGGGAATCAAATTGGTAGTTAACGGATTGCGGTAACGGCGGCTGGAAACTAGCAATCAGGAAAGGAGCGAGAACAGAGCATCAGGATGCGGAGAAAGCTTGATCTCGCAGTTCACCTCGGGTCGTGGCGTCAGGACGACGACAAGATTGGATCAGAAACAGGACGCGGTCCGGACGTATGGGCGGACGGCGCCTGCTTGGAGACGGAGGGAATCGACAGGGTAAAAAGGGGGACGCAGATGACGCAGGGGGGCGTTGCGCCGGAGTAGTGGACCCACGGGACGCAGGGGACGCAGGGGACGCAGGGGACGAGCGCGCTGCGTCGGGATGTGAGACGCGCGGATCTGACACAGAATGAATTTTTGCTGATGTTCCTGGCTTAGGAGGTTGCACTGTTGTTGCAACTGTTGGTACTGGAGGGTTTGTTCTGGCGGGACACGAGTTACTTGACTGGGAGGAGGAGTGGGTGCCTTCATCATTTGGCTAGCCTGGTCCCTAGCAAGGGCGAGCTGGGCTTGGACCCGGCCGTGGGTTAGGCCTTGGATGCCTTCGTTACTCAGAGCCCCAAGTACCTGAAGTTGACCATTGATATTGTCAGGAAGGTGGGAGGTGGCCATGGTTTGGTGTGGGTTGGGTCCTGGTAGATGCCATCTTGCGCAAGGGGCAGGGTCTGAGGGTCCGGTAGCCCAAGGCACACCACGATCAGGACAGGCAGGAGTTCAGGAGACGAGGACTGGGTGTGGGGGTAAACCTGAAGCGAGTTGTACAAGGCTTGGGGTTTAGGGTTCAGGGTCAGGGTTCAGAGGTTCCCGAGGACGCGAAGTCGAAGAGAGTATAATTCCTAGGTACCGGTATCCAAAGAAGATTACCAGATTGCGTAAAGAAAGTAAAATATGAGGGGGCACACCCCCTTATATAGATAGGAAATATTCCTTGATCACTAATACAAAAGAAACTCCTTGGCATTGTGCGCAGCTGCGCTTCTTCGATCAGGTTCCGCCATGTTCCGCCACATGGCCACAGGTCCCAATCATACTACAAAGGAAATCCTACTATGCAACCAAAGAAACCTAACCAAACATATGTAATGAAACCTCCAATGCATATTCCGCCTCTCTGGTCAGGTGGCCATGACACAGGACGTCTTTCGGCTGTAGGCTCTTCTGGAATCTGATGTACCTTGGGTAGTGGCCTTTCGTACTGGTCAGCATCAGCTTCAACTTCTTCGATAGCTGTGAGTCTTTTTGCAGCAGATTCGTGAACCCGATGTCTTTTTGTTATAGGCTCTTCCCGAACTCGATGTCAGTTGTCAATAGAGGTTTCATAGAGCTCACTATCATCTTCATCCCCGATAACCGTGAGTCTTTTTGTAGCAGATTCTAGAGCTGGACGTCTTTTTCTTGTAGGCTCTTCTGGAATCTGACATCTCTTGGGTGGTGGCATTTTGTACTGGTAAGCGTAGTCTTCATCTTCGATCGCTTGGAGTCTATTTTCAGCAGATTCTTGAACTGGACGTCTTTTTGTCATAGGCTCTTCTGGACCCCAGGTCTCTTGGGTGGTAGCATTTCGTACTGGTCGGCTTTGCCTTTGTCTTCCATAGCCGGGAGTCTATTTTCAGCAGATTCTTGAACTTGCCGTCTTTCGGGAGTAGGATCTTCTGGAATCTGATGTCCCTTGTACAGTAGCATTTCGTACTGGTTGGCGTCGTCTTTGTCTTCGATAGCCGAGAGTCTTTTTGCAGCAGAATTGTGAACTGTACATCTATTGTGTACAGGCCTTTCATGCTTGTCGCGGTCTTCTTGGTCTTCTTCGATAGCAGCCAGACGTCTTTTTACCATAGGCTGTTCCTGAACTTGACATCTGTTATGTGTTGGCACATTATTGGTGTCCTCACCATCCTGATCATCCTGATCATCATGGTCACCTGGGACGGCTGGCCCTCCCTTTGACACAGGAGGTTGTTGTACATTCATGCCCCATTGGGTCGGGACTGGTAGCGGGAGCAACCTCTGGTCAACCAGGACCTGTGCTGGGACGGCTATTGGAGTGCCCCGCGCCAGGTGATGGCCACCATTTCTCAGAGTGTTGGTTAACTTCCTCCTGCAATCCTGAATAAGTTAAACGAATGCCCCCTCCATCTGGTGCCGCCGGCGCAAGTCATTGGCACCTGCCCTCACTAGTCAATCTCAGGCTGGGCACAATGGCCTCTTCCTGTGGACAATCTCATGGAAATTATTTTTCAGGCAAGTATTGATATTGGCAGAATTCCTTGCTAACATCTGGTCTTTGACGGTATTACGCCACGCCATATAGATGTCTTGAGTGAAGTTAAGCCACGTCTCATACAAAGCGATCTTTTGATTCCCACTACTGGCAACGGTAATTGCACCAGCTAGAGCAATAGATGGAAGCTGGCAAATATGTCCATGCAAACTTTGAGTCTCTTTGCATGGATTGGCATGTGGACGTACTGAATGTCATTATTTTAGGCCATTTTTGCGGGTTCATTTGGTGTGATAAGGTGAATGTTGTGGATGTTGTAGATGCTGGGTATGTGGTGGATTGTTTTTTTGATATGAATTCTTTCGCCAGTGAGCAATTGCATTTAAATATCAGAGTCCTGGACATTCTAGATATCATGAAAGAATATCAAAGTTGTTTAGGAATTCAAGCCTCAGACACCCAAGACATCTGGAGGCCTGGAGTGTTGAATCTTGAAAAGTGGAATATCATATACACACGATGTTCTCTTTTTTCAAGTATATGTACATGCAGTGCACATACCTTGAGCTAGACTGAATCAACGATTAGTTGTGTCTTAGGTCGTCAGCACTACTAGTAGGCCCTGACTAGCATCAGAGTCCATTCACGTCAAAGGAAGCATTGTGCTCTCGCTTCTGAGTCAATAATATAAAAGCTTGTCAACATCTACAGATCAGAGTCACGCAATGTCCATCAAATGTTCCTTTTGTCGCCATAAATACACACGTGCAGGTGAGTATGAGAAACACCTATGAACAGCGCATGCAGATCTCAGCGCTCTTCTCATCTTGCACACAGGGTGTACTCCGTTCACAAAGGGCATTCATGACACGGAATCCAGGTGATTGCCACCGGACTCACAGCTGGGCGAGAGCGATCAGCAGGATTTCGACTGTCTATTAGACACAGATCCCGCTAGCTGCCAACCATACACAAGACAGGCTGATGTCGGGCATAAGGCTAACATGGAATCACTCCATAGGGTCGACACGCTAGACTATTATCCTAGTGCTAGGCGGTCGATTGGATCCGTGGAGGGATTTGATGAAGAACTTGGAAATCTGTGCGAGGATCCATGGCCACTATTTGCTAGCTTGCATGATTGCAAGCTTGCATCTTGGTTCATCCAAAGGAAGATGTCTAAGGGACGGATTAATGAATACGTTTCAAACCGGCTCCGTAATACAATGGATGTTGGCTATAGCTGGATACATACACCCGAGAACCACCTTCGCATACTGGACCCATACAGTCTATATCTACAATGCTATGAAGGTCAGGTTGAGGATGGCGTGAGAACCTTGCCTTTCTTCTAACGTAACGTTCTAGACTGCGTCCGATATCTGCTCTGATAGATTGTTTACCATGATGATTTTCTTTACACGCCACGACGTGAATGCAATTCCGATGGGCAGAGAGTATATGTGGAGATGCACAGAGGGGACTAGTGGTGGGATCTTCAAGTACTGTTCCAACTGTTTATTCTCCCATTTTGGCGAAGACACAAGGTAATCAATGACAGGAAATACTTCTGCCTGGTGCTACCATGGTGCCAATTATTCAGATGTCAGATCAGACTCACCTTAGTATTACGGGTAGTTAACTCAAAGCTCGGTAGAGTAACTAGGCGTCGTAGGTATTCGATATTGGAGAATTGTCAAGAAGACCTTACTAATACTCGGTTCACTAAAATATTAAGAGTATAAAAAGTGTGATTGAATAGAAGATAACTTCTCATCTTGATAAGATCTCTTCTCCATTGCTGATGAGTTTAACAGGGTGGGATGTTTTTCTTTGACTGATTTTGTATTTTGTTTATGGGACAAAAACAGCATATGGAGTGCTAGCTATGACACCTAAAAACACGATCCCCACTGGACCAGGCCGAACGACAGAGCCAAAAAAAGCCTCTGAGGTAGAAAGAACTACTCCCGCCTGAAATCCTTCCTCTAAACTACAAACCAAGAACCCCTACCAGCAATTGACAAAGAAAGCTAGCTACCTGACAGTGAACCAAGAAGGCACCCCAACCCCAAGAACGAAACACCTAAAGGCAGAAACCCACTGGCAAACCCAACCCACTAGAGGCCAACAATCACAACTCAAATCCATCGTAGGAACCCCTAGGCCTTATGACGAGGGCTAGGGGGAGTGAGCCGAAGTCCTGGACACGAAGGGTATAAGAGAAACCACCCCAAACATGGCCACCCAGAAGTGAGGAGAGGAGGTGTGTGGCAGGCGTGCTAGGAACTGGGTGTCCTCTGAGACAACCGACGATTGAGGCAGTAAGGTACCAGGTGGAGAGGGGTTGGTGGTAGGGTACCAGCCAATCGGACTGTGAAAGAGTCCTAATTGAAGCGGGTGTTGTACCGCGTCTCTCATCTAGTCCCTTGTTCTGAGAGAGATAGCGTCACTCTAGGGGAAGGGATCCCACCACCTGGCAGCCAAAAAGGCCTAGTGGAGGGGATGAGGGGTAGACCCAAGTCTGTGAACAACACCTATTGGTAATCGCATTCGTGTCCGACTAGGCAGCCTCTTAGAAAAGCAAGAGAATAGAGAGATTGACCAAAGCCTGAAGGCTGTTCACTCCTACTGCAACTGTAGTCTTGGCCGTTTACTGTTGGTGGAAAAGGGGTTGCTGACCATGCCAAGGCCTAAGTCAGGCGGGGTAGGTAGAGGAGAAACATCACAAAGATGAAAAACCCCAACCAGGGATGGAACCAAGAGAATCAAGAAATAAATCAGGACCTCAAGAGAGAGGGGAAGTGAGCCCACCTCCTGTAGCTAAGACTAGATGGAGGGAGATGGGTAGAGGTGGTGGTGCTAGATGATGAAAGCCATGAGAGTAACCATGGTATTGAGTTTTCAATCGCCGGAGGTGTAGCGTAGACGGAAGATGGTCTAATAGCCTGGGATTTTTTTTTCTTTTTTTTGTTTTACTCATATATTCTTTGTTAAGGTACAAGAACCTGCATGGAGTGCTAGCTATGGCAAAAACAAAAGTTTAATTCCATGCCCATTCCTCCCGGCCCCAGGGACCAAAACAACTCGCCCAAGACGCTTTGGTATGGGTCTAACTGCACATCCCGCCCTGTAAAGGAACGATCGTCCCCTACAGTAAAGGTAGGAGAGCGAAGAAAACCCTTTAGTGTTATCTCGACAAAGGAAAGAATAGATTAGGAAACCCCCAAGTGCTTCTACAGGCGTCCAAGAACGAATATGTCCGCTGTCAGGCCCATGGTATAATCCTAGCAAAATGCCAAGACAGGGCCAACCAGCTCAACCCAGGAGATAGTGCAATACCAAGGCAGGCGAGGCGGTCGTTCGGCCAGGGGCGGGCTACAAGGGAGGAGGGAGGAAGACAGGCAAGAGATGCCAGCAACCTTTGATGGAGGTAGGCAGCGGATACTGCAAAGGAGGGAGGAGGAAGAGCCCAGCTGTGAGGAGTCCGGTTGTGGAATAGGCTGGATAATGCCTGTAGTGACATCAGAGCCAGGGAGGAGATGTACTTCTGCCGCAATAGAGGCAGAAGTGATAGAAGCACCAAGTGACTCTGGCGCAGAGGGAGGGTAGAAGGAGTAGGCTAAAGCACTACCCCCTCCATAGTAGTGGGGCCCGAGGTCCGAGGCAGTAGGGCGCCAGCCAATCCTAGTAGTAGGGTGCAAGCCGATCCTGGAGGAGAGGAGAGGAAGAGGGTAAGGCAAACAAAGATCAGGCCAAACAATACAGTAGGAGGCTGCAACTGGGGTCACAGGAGTAGGTGGCGATTTTACCGCGTCGTTCATGTAGTCTCTTGTTCTGGGAGAGATAGCATCACTATAGTGGAAAGGATCCCACCCCACCCCTGCCCTAATACCCCAGTGGACCACCAGCCCATCTGACTATTCAACCAACTCCTGTGCGCCAAAGCCGACCGTGCGGATGCTAAGCGAGGTGTAGCAAAAGCGTGGAAGAGAGGTGAGAGGCATCATGATAATACCCCCACTCATCAGAAAGCAGACCCCTGTCTAGCAGAGATGAGATGCCAGATGAGGGGGAGGATGGAAAAGAAGCCCCGATGGGCAGAAGGATGAAAAGCATGAGCCTGCATCCAACCGGTGGGTGGTACAAGGTTAGAGAAAAGTGGTGATGATTCCCCGGTATTGAGTCATTCCCAATTAGGAAATATGTTTCTATGACTAGAGGTGTAGCGGAGACGGAGGATGGTTTAAGAGCATGAGACTTTTTTTTTTTTTTGTTTTACTCACAGATTATTTTTTTAGGGTACAAAAAATGTATGGAGCGCTACCTATGATGACAAAAAACCCATATTCCTCCTCTTGCCACAGAAAAAAGCCGACCCCACAAGCGCATCTGGTATGGAGCCAACCACACATCTCACATCAAAGAAAAGCAACCCAAGCCTGGCTAGGAAGATGAACAAAGAGAGCCTAACTAAGAAGAAAGCAGGAAGGGCCAGGAAAACCCACTGAGAAATCCCAAAAGAGAAAAGAAAGACAAACGAGAGGTAGCAAGTCATGTAGAGTGCCAAGGGGCAGGTTCCGCAGTAATACAAGTGGAAGGTAAGACAATAAATCCCGCCAAGGTAGAAGTCCTCCCCCCAGTCCCACAAGGAGACCGTGCAATACCATGGGAGAAAGGTGAAGACTAGCCAGCCGTGGGCGATAACAAGAGGGAGAGGAAAGGGGAGCAGTAGGGTGCTAGCCAATCCGACCTTAGGGAGCGGAGTGCAGAGGGGTAGACCCAAAGACCTTAACACCATCTATAGGTGATCACATTCGTATCAGACTAGGCAGCCTCTTAGGGAAGCAAGAGAATGGGGAGATAGACCGTAGACTGTTGGCTGTTCTCCCCTACTGCAAACCGTGGTCCTGGCCGTCTGACGATCGTAGTCAAGGGCTTGCCAACACTGAGAAGGCTAAGTGAGCCCAACTCAGGAGGAGGAGAGGACTCCCTACCATGCCTGGAGGGAGGAGGTAGGGGGAGTAAGGAAGTCTATCAACAGCCCCTTAGGCGAAGCAGGTGTTTTACCATGTCTCTCATGTAGTCCCATGTTCTGGGAGAGATAGCGTCGCGATAGTGGAAGGGATCCCACCACCTGCTAGCTAAAGAGGGCCTGGTAATGACCAACCCCCAGGGAGCGGGAGGGCCCTGTGACAGTAGACCAAAGTCAATACCCCTGGTGTGAGAGGAGAGAAGAGCCCAGGTCTCCTAGGCCAAAGCCGAAGGCAGGAGGGGGCAGGAGAGTGGAGAGGGTTTTGCGACGAAACAAAAAGCTCATCATAAGAACCGTGGTATTGAGTTTTCAATCGCCGGAGGTGTAGTGGAGATGGAGGATAGTCTAATAGCATGAGATTTTTGTTTTTTTTTGTTTTACTCATTAATTATTTATTTAGGATACAAAAAAGCGTATGGAGCGCTAGCTATGGCGACAAAAAGCCCATATTCCCCCTCTCGCCAGAGGAAAACGCCAACCCCCCGAGCCCCTCTGGTATGGAGCCAACCGCACATCTCGCCTCAAAGAAAAGAAACCCAGGCACAGCTAGATAGTTGAACAAGGAAATCCTAACTAAGAAGAAAGCAGGAAGGGCCAGGAAAACCCGCTGCGAAATCTCATCAAGACAAAAGAAAGGTTTGTAGCAAGCCACGTAGGGCCCCGAAGGGCGAGTCCACTCATCCAAGCGGGAAGGGACGCACGAAGCACGCTAAGATCGGGGGCCCTCCCCAGACCCACTCCGAGGAGACAGTGCAATACCATGGAGCGAAGGAGAAGACCAGCTGCCCATAGGCAATAACCGGGGGGAGGGGAAGGTGTAGTAGTAGGATGCTCGCTGATCCGACTGTAGGGAGCAGAGAGTGGAGGGGTAGACTCAAAGACCTTAAACAACATCTTTCGGAATCGTGTTCGTGTCTGACTAGGCAGCCTCTTAGGGGAACAAGAGAACGGGGAGATCAACCATAGCCTGGGGGCTGTTCTCCCCTACTACAACTATAGTCCCTGCCTTCTGATGATAGTGCTTGAGGGATTACCGACCGTGAGAAGGCTAAGCGAGGCCAACTCAAGAGGAGGAGAGGACTCCCCACTACGCGTGGGGCGAGGAGGAAGGGGGAGTAAGGAAGATCATCAACGGCCACCTAGGCAAAGCAAAGCAGGTATTTTGCCGCGTCTCTCATGTAGTTCCTTGTTCTGGGACACATAGCATCACTGTAATGGAAGGTGGAAGGGATCCCACCACCTGCCAGCCAGCAACGGAGGGCCTCCAACCAACCAACCCCCAAGGCGACAGAGGGCCCTGCGACGGTAGACCAAAGCCAATACCCTGGGCAGGAGAGGAGAGAAGAGCCCGACTCCCCTAGGCCTAGGCCAAAGGCAGGAGTGGACGGGAGGGTGGAGAATGTTTCACGATAAAACAAAAAACTCACGATAAAAGCTGTGGTGTTGAGTTTTCAATCGCTAGAAGTGTAGCGGAGACGGAGGATGGTCTCATAGCATGGGATTTTTTGTTTTATTTTATTCAACTCATATATTCATTGTTAAGGTACCAGATACTACATGAAGCACGAGCTATGGCAAAAACAAAACGTTAATGTCAACAACAACAAACAGTAACGCAATATATCCCTGCCAAAATCCCCCCGTGTGAGTAATACAATCCACTGGACCTACCAGGGCGACTGATCACAAAAGGAAAGACAAGCCTACTCCTACATAAAGGAAACATAAAGTATGGAAAGTCAATAAATGCTAGGAAAGACTACAGAAAGAAACCGCCAGTTCAATCTGAAATGAGGTTGGTACCAGGTGATGCTCATGCCCCGCCCATTGCGGGGGGAAAATTGGTTCTAGTATCGGAGATGTATTGCGCCAGGCCCCATAAGAGGGCTTTACCAGTCCAGCGGGGAGCCTCACAGCCCAATGAATCTACTCCTGGGATATGGAGCAGTCTCGAGGGGGCCTTAGAGGGGCAGGTGAGGATAGCATGTGGCATAGTCTCCAGCTTGAGGCCACAGGCAGAGCAGGTGGTGGGCTTGTCTGGATCATTCCAGGGCGTATGTGCAGCTAGATAGCTCTTCCCAGCTGTCATTTGATGTATTCTTCCTGCCAGGAAGCGATCCAGTCCCATAAAGGGGTGCGGGGCCTCCGGCGGGTGGTAGGGATAGCTTGTAGGGGGGGGGGGCTGCAGCACCCAGTCCTGAGAAAGAAGGGACCGGGTGGTGGGTTTCAAGAGGTAGTGCTTCTGTGAGGAGGAGAGAGTGTTGACTGCCCCGGGGACCAGGTGTGTATTCAGGCCTGGAAGGGTCCCCCTGGTGGCAATCCGTGCCAGAGAGTGAGCTATGCCATGAATCGGGAGATGAGATCATACAGCAGGAGAGGGCCTGGGGGTCTTCCAGAGGAGGGGGTAGGCGTTTCCCTTCAGTCCAATCAACAGTGCCCAGTTGGAATCTGGGGCCCTTGTGGCTGACAGAGAGGGGAAAGAGAGAGGAAGTCTGGCTGAGGCCGGGTTAATTTCAGGAGGTGAGCAGGCCATCCTTAAGCCTGCCATTCGGCGCTTGTGAGGAAGGAGAACTCCCAGAGGGGGGATGCTGGCCTCATAAGAGAGGATTGAGGTAGGGGTGGAGTGGAAGCAGTTAGTTACCTAGCCGAGGACGCGGTTCCAGAAGACCTCCATCTTGTAGAAGGCAGAAGTATTGGGCACCAAAAGGTCTGCCCCGTAGGTGAGAATTGGAAGGATGAGTCCCACCGCCGGCCTCCTATTAAGACAAGGGGGCAAGCCTCTGCCGGGAGCAGAGAGTTGTCTTATGATAGCAAAAGCCCCTTGGGCAAGCACCAACCGTTTAGCAAAGTGAGGGGAGGTTTCCAAGCTAGGAGTAAACCGGGAGCCGAGCCAGCAAACCAGCCCAGCACGGTGGAAGAGAGTGCCATCCAGGGTAACTGGGGTGCAACAATGAGCCCTGTGGTCCCTTGAGGTCCTCCAGTGAGACAGTTCGGTCTTGGGTACAGAGAAGGACATGCCTATGGCACCTGCCCTTCTCTTCAAGGCCAGGAAGTAATACTGCAGATACTGCACATTGCGCCTGCAAGAGGGGGAAGCCACCGTAACACTGAAATGATCAACATAGGAAAACATAATCCCCTTAGAGATAGTCAAATGAAGAGGAGACACATAAATGATGAATAAAAGAGGAGAAATAGGAGACAAATGTGGTGCACCCACCTGAACTGGAGAAAACACATTAGGAGACCCTTGAAAGAGAAGACGACAGTGTCTGTTAGAAAGGAAAGATTGAACCCAGGCGCAAATGTACGGAGGCACCGCCCTGGACTTCAAGAAAGCAGTCAGAGTTTCAGGAGTTGATGTTGTCAAACCCCCCCTTGATGTCGAGGAAGAGTGACAAGGCTTTGAGGCCGGGCCTTTGGAGGCATCGGACCTCGTGAGTGAGAGGGGCATAAGCATGGTAGGTGCTGAGACTAGGGAGCGAGCCGCACTGTTTTGGGTTGATTAGACCGCAAGAGCGGGCGATTAAGGATAGGCGCGTGGTGACGATCCTCTCCAGAATTTTAGAACCAGTCTGGAAGAGGACAATGATACAGAAGGAGGCGGGTGAGGAATAGTCTGGTTTCCCTGGCTTGGAGAGCACGACTCCATTGGCCCTTTTGAGGGAGGGTGGGTGGAAGCCAAAAGAGACCAAGGGTGAGAGGAGGTTAACGAGGAGGGAGGGGTTGGCTGAATGGACAATCTTCCAAAACCCATAGGGGATCTGGTCAGGGCTGGGGGCTGATGAGTTGGAAGACTTTGACAGGACCCTTTGGACCTCCTCGGGAAGGAGAGGGGGTGAGTCGTGAAGAGGGCGGAGGATGGATGGGGCGGGAGCAGAGGCCTTGGGGGGGAAGAAATGGGCCAAAAGGGCTGAGTTAATCTGTTCAGGAGAGGAGAGGCCAGGAAAGGAGGGAAAGCGATCAGGAGCCCTGCCTGTAGCCAGCCTTCTGGCCGTCTAGACAGAGCGAGAGTCGACCTTGGCTAGGAAGCTCTTCCAGTGCTCGGCCTTTGCCTTTTTGATGGCCTTAAAATAGAGGGAGCGGGCCTCGGTGGCCTCGGCATTGAGGGTAGTAGAGGGGGTCCACATGGAGGCCAGAGTGAGAAGGCCAGGTAACCTCTCTAAAAGGAATGGACTAAAACAGGCTCAAACTGACGGAGTTAGCATGAGCTATCCAGAAGGGTCCCCCGAGTAGTCCCGGGTAGTGCCGGAGACATCTGGGAAGGTTTTATACCAATCATGCCTACATGTGCCCCTTTGCCATAGGGTCTTTGTGGGTTGTTTGAGGACTCTATTGGCATGATACCTATCACAGTTAGTAGTGTACTGGTGATAAGGGACCATGGGTAGTGCCCCCATGTACTGCTGCCACTACAGCTCTCTGAGGGAACATTGTAGACCTTCTAACCTCGCAGTCAATACAGATAGAACTTAACCGTAGGACAGCTGATGTCTACGGATGCTCGCATAGGTCATAGCACATGGGAAGAGAGTCATTTAGTTAGCTTTCCTAGGTGTCTCGACAGTTAGCCACTGACGAGACAGCGATGTGCGGAGGTTTTTGCTCCAGCAGGTGTATTGGTAAACATCTTACAGGAACTTCTGTGCGTATTGGAGATTTCTTCTAGACTGCACTGATACCTTAGGCCCTTCGGGGACACGGTAATAGTGCTAAGCAACCCTGACGGAGAAGGACATACTCGTATTAGTTAGGGTAACGTGATGCAGGAGCTTTTACTATAAGTCTGACTACTTAAAGATTATAAAACAACTCTCCTACCCCGTTACAATCAACATCCTCTCGAGAGAGTTTGATTGAGATAACCCAGAGCTTAACCCTATTATGTTTTAGTGTTTTACTTTTATTCTTTAGACTTCGCAACAGCTGTGTTCAAGCGATTCAAAGGTTGGCACAGTTGCATCCTTAGGAACCATCTACCTGAGGGAACCCCTGTCACTACTAGATACATAACAGTGAAAATAAATCCTGTGTCGGACGCGCGGGCGCCGCATCCGGACCCCCGGTGTTTTTCCCCTGCGTCCCCTGCGTGCTATGGGTCTAGTCTTGCATTGCAACGGCCAGCGGCATCCGCTGCATCCTCTATTTCAACCACCAGTTTATCCCGTCATCAGGGACGCCTCCCACGTCCGGCTGTCCTGACGCCGTCCCCACTCACCTCCCACATTTCATTCTATTCTGGATGCCCGTATCCACACCTTCTTTCTCCATCCTGTTGTAACGCATTCAGTATATCTGCTCTTCTCAGGGCGGCGATACCGTGTTTTGATACCCGGTGTCCACCGGTCTGGTTCACATCGTCCCATCCTCGGGCGTGTGGACTCGGTCCACATCTCCCCCGGGAGCCAGCACCTCACTGGGAACTCCTGACGCCGCACTTCTACTTTTAGAATTGGGTCCTACCGATTTCAGGATGCTGTATCTCGTGTAGGCTTCCATTGGCCGCCACCCCATTCCCACTGTGAATGTCATATCTCGATCAAGTTTATTTGCATTTCATGACTTCCGAATCTATCTAGATTATGCTATCTACGGAGGGTTACAACTCCAAGAGCTTCCCGTTATGTGATATCCACGCCATAGCCCTGGTTCTCGCCCTTCTCTTGCGGTAAGCGCCTAAGTCCCATATGTTGAATACCATCAATTCCTAGGTGTCCCAGCCCCACGCCCATACTATGAGAAGAGGATACAAAGACCGGTTTTGGCCCTGCGCCGCATCGTGCTTCCCGTGGGATCGAATACTGGCTGAGTGATTTGCCAAATGCCTCAATATATTTCGTTGAACGTCCGCAAATCGATCCGACTATTAAAAAGCCAGCGTTGTTCTGCGTCCTGGATCAAGTGCGCCAAGCCGGTAATTGTGCCAATATCTACTCTGGTAAATCTTGGACACCCTACTTCAGCTTTACGGTGATGAGATCATGAAACTGGGATGGGCATCCCGAGTTAACCTCAGCCGTTGGACACACGTGAGTCGGTAAACCCTATCGCCGGGGGGGCAGTCTCAGAGTTTGAAGAGCGCTACAAGTTTCCCCGGCAGGCGTCCTCTTAGCGCACCATACATCTCCCCCCCACGAGTCCGTACCCAAACCCAATCATTGCGGCTGCTCTGTTTCCGGAACGGCTCGTCTCCTGTGGATCGCGCCCGGTGTATGTCATAAACATCTGTTTCCTGAAACGCCAGAACTGGAATTTGAAGTTGTGTTAGGCGCTCGACAGTAAGATACCGGAGTACCGCAGGATCTTGCGGAAGCCAGTAGTCAACGGACAGGCCTTGACAGCTATATCAAATCAATTCCCCACAGAGGTTCTCAATGGCGATACCCAAGACGTTGCAAAAATCTGCAGCATCAGAAACATCAGCACGACGTCCTCTCAGGATCCTGGGGCGGGTCTCGGGTACGGATAGTGGGCTCGCTGGTTCCAATAGTTTACCAAAATCAGCCGGGATGTGGGCCGCGCAACGTCGTAGGAAATCTAAGTTCAGAAGCCGCATTCGGATCGCGTGTTGTCGGCCGTAGCTGTGGAGTATCTGCCGCACGCCATTATTTTGATTCGAGCGTCGCCATCCGTCTTTAATCTGTTGATTATGGGCCAGCTCCCTAAACTCGGTAGAATACATTGGAATGATGCTAAACCCGGTTACGTGATCGCAAAAGTGAGCAAGTAGAGGCATCTTGATAAAATAGAAATCACTTTCTGTATGGATCAAGTCCAAACGCTGGTCCTCTTCAATCTCAAGTTGCTGCACTCGCGTCTGGAGGCGGTTGGATTTCGCGCGGGCTGGTGATTGAGCTACGGCTGTTCTGCGTCGTTCTCTCCATTGCTCCTGAACTTTGACTTCTGTGCGTTTTGATATCCCAAACTGGACGAAAACATCCTTCGTCGCATGGAACCGGTTGAGATAATTTTGCATATAATCTAAAGTGTCCTGTATATGGCTTCAGTATTGTGCCATTAAACTGAAATCCAGTAAATATCTAATGCACGCAAGGGCGCATTTGAAGGGCCCTACTTGTGTACTGTCGGGTGGTCTCAGCGCCACGGCAAGCACTCCGAGAAGACAGCGACCCAGGTTCCTCATCTCCTTTCCTTGCCATGGCGTAACCTCGGCGCACGCTTTTTTCGCAACAAACAATCCCGGATACGGTGGTAAAGCCTTCCAGGCGTCGTCGAAAGCTTGACTTTGTGGGTGTTTCTTGAGAAATGATTGAACCCAGTCCATCATGTGCTGAAATAGTCCGAGGTAAACTGTATGGAGCAAATCTGGTTTGTATAGATCGGGCTCCAAAACATGTGGAAGCGCATGAAAGACGTTTCGTCCAATCTTGACACCAAGACCCTCAAAGGTGCTATTGATGTCATCGGCCATGGACCCTGTTTCATGATCTAGGCTTCCTTGTTGTTGTCGTTCGAATGTCGCGTAATCCGTCCTGTAATACCCGTTTTGTATCAAGGATCCTAACCTATCCGGAGGCACCTCGCACTTTGGACAGCCCTTGGATGTTACTCCATCTAGGGCCACATTTTCCATATGATCCCCCGTGCAAGCCGCCAATATAGGGAAGCACCTCCGGACTCTCCCATCTGCGCAGTTGACCGGGACGCCGGCTTGTCCTGCATCTTGCAAGGGCTCAAATATTAACTGGAATACGCCTTGTAGCGTATCCGCATTGATTTGTCAGGGGAGTTCATTTACGGAAGCGGAGTTTGCCAGTTCTGGGGGCACCAGCACGAGAGCGAGAAGGAGAACTGCCATTGATCCAGGTCGATTACTCATGGTCAACGGCAGATTCCCAACCGTGATATATACCGGCCATGCCTTCTGGTCGCCAGAGAAGTTGCTGAGGTGCGTCTGATCCAACATCCCAATAATGGGGACGACTGTGGCGCCACACGCAAGGGCGTCCTCAGATCTGTTAGCTTGAGCTCCCGCCAACAGTAGTTGGGTAACAATATGGCACTGTACTTGGATGTCCCACCACGAGTCCGCTGTATGCATTTCAGGGTATACCCTGTGACTGTTGGCGTCATATTCACGCCGCGGCACGTATACGAGATCTTCGGTATATGTGATCTGGCGCAGAAGATATCTGACACAGTCCAGGACGTTGCAATGGAAAAAGGGCAATCTTCCCGTACCATCGTCAACTTGGCCTTTGAACCATTGCAGATGAGGACCGTATGGATCTAATTGCCGAAGGCGGCCCTCTAATGTATACATCGAGGTAAAGCCTCCTGCGGCGGATGTGCCAAGACCCGTTGAAAAGTACTCATTGATTGGTGACTTTGGGACTTGAGACCGAATAAACCAGGACGCGAGTTTGAACTGATGTGGTATAGATAACGAGGCCCATGGGTCCTCGGACAAATGATCTAGTTCTCGTTCAAATCCCTTCACATCTCCAATTGAATGCCCAGCGCCTGGATAATCCGCTCGTCGAGTGGCTGACGAAGAAACCCTATCAACATCGAGTGGTTCCGTATCAGACTCACACGCAACATTTAATCTACCTGCATCGGATCCACCGCAGCTCACTTCAGATTCGTAGTCTGAATTGAGCTGTTCTTTCTCGCCGTTCGCGTCATCTTGGTTAGGTATGTCTGCTTCGCCGCCGGTGACGTGAGGATGATCCGTGGGGGCAATGCGCCCTACAGGAAACGCGAGAATAACGTCTAAATTTGAATGCGCCGTTCGGAGGTGTTTTTCAAAACGGCCTGCGCGAGCGTACCGGCAGCGACAAAAAGAGCACTTGATTGGGATGGCGATTGGGAAGCCAGCAATTGACGTGAATTTTGAATAGGTCCAGAGACGTGTGACGGGGTGTTTACTCGCAGGCATGCTGGCGGAGGGAAGTTTAGGCGCTTGTCACTTCAGGAAATACCGCTAGTCCAGGTTCCGGTCTAGCGCGCTGAAGGGCGACATCAGGCAGGAGCAAGTGCATGTTCTTGCTAGCGACCGAGTTTGATTAGCACTAGTAGTAGACCTCTGAGTTTATACTCTTGATTATAAATACCTATCGCATAGTTTGATTATCCAACTTTCATCCCGTGCCAGCCAGAATGTCCTAAACGTGGCAATATAATTCCCAAATTGTGGAAAAACAAGCGCCTTTTCAGGTTGACTGTCGTGATTTCTGATTAATAAAATGAACTGCCCACCCGGGAACAATGCCGTACTACCAACTGTTTACACTTATTCCTAACGCCCACAAGACACAAAACCTGTAGCTATTCCACCCATTAGAATAAAGCAAGACGACATGGCGCAGGGCCCCATCAACTTCCAGTGCATCCAGAGGCCCAAATTCGGTAAGGGAAAGAAGAAATATGTGAGTCCCGCAGGTCACGCGTACGTGCTTCCTGCGAAATCCCTTGCTGGAGAGGTTAACACTCAGCGCCCTGTTAGTCAAAAAATCAGCAAGTATAAGATGTCTCTTGGCTTCGCGGATCGTGTGCAGGGGAAGACGCTATATATGGTGTGGCGATTAACAGTCAAAAACCAGTTGCTAGCAAGGCACTTTGTCACTATCCATAGTTTCCCAAATAATGATTTCAGCCAGATTGTGGAGGGGATGAGGAGATTGCGTCCAGCCGGTGATTCTGTGGTCTCTGCACAAGGGGCAAACGACTTACCCAGGATTCAGGAGATCGATGAAGCCATTGTCCAACTGGTTAAGGACGCTGGTAAGAACTACTAAACCACACTTCTCCGGAGTCCTTCAGGTCACGCAGCTGTGGGCGCCCCCGCAACAGTGCCCGGGAGCTTGATCATGGACGCAATGTTGCTTCCACCGGGGGCCCCCGCCCACTAGGACCCTACTCTGCCGCGGCCCTTCATGGGCCAACCTGTCAAGGCGGGCAAAATCGTGTTTCAAATCCCCGCGCCCGAAGGTGTTCCGGCAGAATCGGAATCTCAGATTCTGCCTTAGAGTCCAGTTAAAATGGGTTTTCCGGTGCCCCCGGAATCACAGAATCTGTCTCAATCTCTAGTTAGCCAAGCAGTTCCGGAGTCCGAGGGAACCCAGAATCTTTATCAAACTCCAGTTAGCAAAACAGCTCCACTGCCCCTGGAATCCCGCAATCCGACTCCAGTTAGCAATGCTGTTCCAGTGTTTCTGGAATCACAGAACCTGACTTAGACGCAAGTTAAAGCGGCAGTTTAGGTACCAATGCGAACGGACAATGGACTCCAACATCTGGCATCAGGAGGTAGAGGTACTACCATTGACAACAGTCCGCGATCACGTTCTGTGCTAACAAGTTAGTGCTTATAAAAACTCCCAGTAACGGTATTAAGACTCAGGGATACTGAGAAAATATAAATTGGAATGCACTACTTGGGCGCCCTCGGGCGGTACGTATTGTCTGGGTCGAGCCGTCCATCAGGGGCCTCGGGCTGTATGGCACCCAAAAAAAGTTAGCACCTGCACCCCCCAACTACCACTTGCTTCATTGGTGTCCACCATATATTACAGGCATAGAGTTTGCAGTGTTGGAGACATATGACTTCCAGGGGGTGTGTGCTATGATCCTGAGATGCCTACCTGTGTCCAGGGTCAGGTACATACTGGGCGCAACTTGTGACGGAGGTCACATGCACCGAACATCCCTAGGGAGTCCACTAAAGGAGCTCGACTTTGTTTTTATCGACGATAACGAGGCTGTCAGAGCGTGGCTTCTCTCGAACCCCGTTCAGGATGACCCTCTAGATCTCCTAGTCTATTCCTACCGTGATTCCAACGACATAAGGCCTGATAGCCCACCATTGCAGGCACATGAGTATCTCGGGGAAGATGCCGTTAAGCGGGACGCTGGGTTCTCCACTCGCCCAGGCAGTTCCAAGGTGTGGAAGCGCAACACAGCATATGATCCAGCAAACGTGTCGGAAGACAAGCGGAGGAGATCGCGCCGCCGGTGGGTACCCGGTAATGACGACTGGGACGACAAGGCGGATGACGACTCGGACGACGACAAGTGAAAGTGAGAAAAGATCCAACATTCACGTTGTGTTTACCTGCAGAGTGATCCTAGATGAATACCACGTTAGCTGACTTTTGGAGTATATGTTTGAGCAGTTACAATGATTTGTCCGTGTTTCGTCCTGCCAGTGTGTTTCCTATGTCAATATTTGTGTCAGTTCAGCTAGGTTGTGTTGGTTGGAGGAACAGTAGGCGCAATTTGGCGTCCCGACCTGCTGAGTAAGAGTGGGTCAGGTTTTCATCACAGTATTTCGTTCACTTGATGGCTTTGCGACTTGCGTTGCCGCTTAAAAGCTTGTTTTGTAAACGTGCAAAAATCACAGCCGGGGCGTCGCACGATCCCCAGTAGAATCAGTGTTAAAAGATCTATATACACTCAATTCAGAGCTATTCTGAAGAACTTTATTCGTCGTAACTAGTGAGTAGCTCGTTGTCACGGCCACCCGGTGTACTGGACGTGGAGGAACATTGGACTTTTGGTTGCATATATCGGCTGTGGTTTCGTTGGTTGCATTGTAGGATTTCCTTTGTATTATGATTGGGATAGGTTGCCGCGCGACGGAACCTGGCGGAACATGACGGAAGGATCGCGGCTGCGCGCGACGCCAAGGACTTTCTTTTTGTATTAGTGATCATGGAGGATTTCCTATCTATATAAGGGGGTGTACCCCCTTATACTTTATGTTCTTTAGGCAATCTGGTAATCTCCTTCGGACACCCTTTCTTACGTTCCAAGGATCCACCTAACCTCCACGTCGTCCCTGACTTTATCTCACGATAGCTTCAGGCCTTGTTCGCGAAGGAATCTTTACCTTCGCTTACAGTTATTAACCTCGTAAGGCTTTGTCCCTGCGTTTGTTGCCTTTAGGTTCTTCGTTTCTGTCGTTTGTCGTCTTCGGTCGGTCGGTCGATGTCTAAGCGAGGTTCTTCCCTTTCGGCGGGCAAGGTCGCTGCGGCCTTGTCTTCCCTTGCGGTGTCGGTGGATGAGGCTTCTCTTCTTCGGAAGGAGGTCTCCCGCCTTCGCCATCACGTCTCTGTCCTCTCCCGCCGCCTCCATCGGTCGGAGTTGGAGCGTGCGGCCCTGGCTGCGGCCGGGCGTCCGCCCTCCCCTTCGTTCGGCGGGCATGTCAAGGCTACGGGGAGGGTTTCACGGGGCGATCCTGTGTTTTCCAAGAGAGCCATTGACCCCGTATGCTGCCCTGATAACTAACCGACCGGGACGCTACCCGCTTTGAATGTGGGCCCGCCGATGTCTGGGTAAGCAGCTCGGTTCGTGTGTCTAGCTAGCGCTCGGATAGGTCACCTCTCGGCTCTGTGCGGGCTGGCGTGGGCGTATGGACCCGATGCTCCGGGGTTTGGTTAGTCGTTTCAACATCCAGGCGGTTGGTGAGAACGGCAAGGCACGGTCGGCTACGGGTAATGTGGTGCAGCCCATACCCTACGGCATAGCGAAGGGGGGTCATTCCCCTGAGGCTGGGTCATTGGCACATTGCACCAGGACTTCGGTTCTACGTGTGTCTTTGGGCATGACAGGACGGATGCGCGTGCCGGTCCCACGACGACATGCCACACATGGGTGAGAATTGCTTCGGCATAGCCAGCTCTGGATTCCGCCGCATGGAGTGGTGCAACTAATGTTCACTCTGGTTGCCTGCCGTGTGGATGGGTGAGGGTGTTGAGTGTGTGAAACGCGTTTGTCTGGTTCATCCAGACCGGGGCTCAAGGAGCAAAGGCAATGATGGCTTTGGACACCTGCCGTTACCCATGGGAAGTACACCCCTTGTTTGCGGCTGATGGGCTGACTGTAATCCTTCAGGTCGGTAGCCCGAGTCCGTTACCATGTCTAGATGAGGGCCATAGTCCACCATTAGGCCTCCCTGGCGCGTCCAAAGGTTCAACTTATGGCTGGCCACTCGTGGTTTAAACCTGATTCTGAATCACAGTCGTCCTTGGGTTCCTGACTTGGGGGTGATCGGTTGGCTAGCGAGATGTCGGGGCAGGGAAGGAGCTGCATCCGGAAGGTTTTCGGTTTGGTTCACGGGAGGGATACCCCTTATCGGGTGGCATGTTGTCCTGCGACCCTGTCCTTGGCCAAGAGGAAGGCTAATAAAGGTGAGTCCAACCTTGTCGTCCCCCGTGTTATCGCACTGCGGCGGGTTACTTATAAGCGGCGGCGGGTGTAGATGCTGACCCTCCCCGGAACTCCTGTGTCTGAGGACTGTGCGCATGCGGTTTGATTCCGCACCGAGGTTGGACCGGGGTAGCTGTTTGACCTCTGAGGGGGGCCCGAAAGGGCCCGGAGCCGCCTGAGCTCATGATTTTAAAGAAAGGCTTATGACACCAGAGCGGCTGTATGAGGCTGCATACCTGGGAGATCCCCTCAATTGTGTTCGATGAGGATTTGCCACCTCCCTGCGGGGTTGTGGCTGAAGAAGAGGAGGTGGCGGTGGTGCGGCTACCCACGGTGGCGTCCTTCCATTCGGGGATGCAGGCGCCTGGGCCACTCGTGGCTGAGCCCGGGGTGGTGGCTGGCCCTGCCAGTGTGGCGTCGGAGGGGCCTGGTGTCCCTTGCTTCGCGGATTTGTTCGTCGGTTCCTCTCCTCCCCCAGCCTCGGCGGGCTGTTACCCCTTCCGACCAGTGTCCCCCGTGGGCTCTGCTACATCGGGCGATTCAGTTGTTACGGCGGTGATGGAGGTTGCTTTTGGTCCGGAGCTCCCACCCAGCTTTTGTTGGTCGGGGCATCGGGCTTTGTCGGTGCCGCTCGCTGCGCGGCGAGCGATGAGCTCCCCTCCGGAGCGTCGGGGTAATGTTGTTGAGACTCCGGTCTCTATGGCGGACTTCCTGGCGTTGAGGGTACCTGGGCAGCAAGCTAGG
>LN890985.1:118486-140272 GCA_900010015.1 Tuber aestivum
GGCAATACCACGGGCCGGTAAGTATAATCAAACCCCGGAGGGGCTTAACCGGCAATACTAAGAACCCATTTCATATAGACGCCCGACGACCACCCCCCCGCACCAAGCATCTTGCTCCTCCTCCCTCCCCTGCGCCCTGGACGTCCGACCACGTCCGCCCCCCACCGTGAACCTCTTTTCTCTGCATGCTTTTTTTCTCATACCCCCCCGGGACCCGGGACATCCAACCACCACCCCCCCCCCATCTAATTTTTTTTCAGCCCGCTTCCGGACATCCGATGCCTCAGGCCAAGAGGCCCCGCGGGGCACTGGACAAGGGGAAGTAAGTATAAACAAACGCTCGCAAGTTCGTAGGTGGCAAGAGTAATAGCAATTTCATATAGATGTCCGAGTGAGCAGCCCCCCCCCCCCTGGTGAACCAGCCACCAAACACCGCAAAGGTTTGCCTCGCGCCGCCACTCAGGCGGTGGAGGATGAAACAGCATAAGTTATTAACCAGTGGGGACGTCCCAAGGAGTTGGAGTGACACTTAGCTAATCATGGAGTCGCAATATATCTAGTCGTATTCAGGAGTCTAGAGTGAACCCTCGGTATATGCCAGCAGTGGAAGACGGGAAGCAAGTCAAGCATAACTAACACCTAGGGAGGGGAACCAAAGCTGACTAAAAATCTATTATTAGGGGGCGCTATGGCGATATCCCCTATGCGCAGAGTTGGTGCGGGTTCAGCGAGCCCTGCCAGCCCGCCAGTGCATACCTGACGTGGCTTGAGCAAATCAAAGCTGACGCTAGGACCCTCGCGTGGGATCCGACCCGGCTGACGGACGACCAGCTACAGTCCGTCTTTGTTTTTGCCAGCTCCCTTCCCCCGGTGTCGACCCGCCTCGAGCTGGTACAAACCAAGCAGCAGCCCCAAGAAGTCGCGGAGTTCGAAAGTCAGATGAAGGTCTTGCTCAAGGACACGGCCAAGAAGCTTCGGACGACGAACGAACACCGGGAGTCGGAGCCGGGGCGGGATGCTGATGCTGAGGTCGGCCCGTGTAAGTAACCCCTCAAACTAATATATATGGAATCTAATACTTACTTTATTAGTGGCCAAAGCTGATCGGAGGTCCCCTTATTGCCCAGGGGCGATAAAGGTCCACATCGTTCGCCGAACGGGTGCTGCTCCAGCTGAGTACCTGTTCCTGGGACACCCATGGTACTCTACAGACCCCGACCAGGGGGTGGCCAGGGGGGTCCTGGAGTTACCGAGCATGCAAGACATGCTACGGGTGGTCCGGGGGCAGGGTATGGAGGCCGAGATCGGGTACCCCGGGTACCTCGTTGGCGTGACTACTCAGGACGCCCGTGCTGTGCCCCGGAGCCCTGCCAACCTCTCCCTCTGTCCAACCTGGTTTTTTTATACAGGGATGTCGACATCCTGGCGTGGCTCCTCACTAACCAGCAGGAGTCAAAAGACCCTCTAGACCTCATGGTGCTGGAGTCACGTCAGGACGAGGGAGACGACCGTGACCAGACGCCCGAGCCTGCCCATGGCAGACATCACTTTTTTCCACAGGATGTCTAGAACCGCTCGGCGCAGGCGGAGGTCCCGGAGGAGGAGGAGAACGAGGAGGATGAGGAGGATGAGGAGGATGAGAATGAGAATGAGGCGGTGGAGGATGCTGTGGTTGTTGCGCCCCCGGCGGGCAGACCGCTCGTCATCGAGGAGGATTACCATGAGGTGAGTTCAGCACCTAACTTCATTCGGTTCATGGAGAGTCAATCGCTAATCATACATAGGATAGAGATCACACCTCCCGGCGATTCGGGAGTGAGTATACTCCCCCGCCGGTCCCGTCGCAGTCCAGGTTTTCCCAGTCTGCCGGCCCCTCCCATGCCCCCCCCTCCCTCGACACCAGAGCCGCGAAGACCGACAACCCAGAATCCCTCCCCCCCGCAAAGGGCGTCGGCGCTGGAGCCCTCGGAGGAGGAGAAACAGAAGCCCCTGGAGGCGCTGCTGAAGGACCGGCCATGGATGGCCGAGTTCATCCAAAAGCCGCAACCTCCCCTCGCCCCCGTACATCCTCCGGCGCCCCCCCCACAACCTCCGGCTTCCCCCCCTCAGCCACTGGCTCCGCCCCTACAACTCCCGCCACCCCCCCCACAACCTCCAGCTGCCCTCCAACGACGGAGATCCGGTGGCGCTAGTGGCTTCCGGGCGACTCGGCGCAGCACCGGCAGGCTCAATGAGGCAATGGACACCCCCAGCGCCCCGACGCATTCTCCCTGCCCTCCCCCTTCGCCCAGGTAAGGGCAAATACGACGGGTCCTGACGAATCCGAAGTCCAGACCCCAATGGGTTCGCTCCGCAGCGGAGTACGTCGCAATACCGACGCCTGGTGTTTCTTTCGTCTCTTTGGGTTCTTTTTCTTTGCTTTGCTTTTCGTTGAGTTCTTTCTTCCCCTTGCTTTTTTTTGCTCTCATTTTTACCTTGCTTCAAGCCCCTTTTTCTCCTTTCCATTTTTGCATCTTGTACTTGTACATATTCTTAATCACATTTTCTTGCTTCCTGATTCTGTATTGTTAGACCTTATGTCTGCTGGCGTCCGGGATTTGTTTGCCCCTTGCGTAGGCTTGTATTCTTAGTTGGCCCTCGTATACTTAGTTAGTTAGCTAGAAATCAAAATTTTAGCTTCATTTTGTTCCTGTGGCGCCTACTATCGCCGTGCTAGCTTGGCGTCAAGAGTTTGCCTCTGGAGCGCTGCTGTGAGTGGTTTACATGATGGAATCCTCGCAGCCGCGCAGCCTAGTGGATTCGGCGTCCAGAGGTGAGGTTAGATTCAACCAATCCCTTTTAGATACGGGCAGTTTGACTAAAGAATCCACGTCGCTACACAACACCGTTTCTGGGTAGATGGATGCCAACTCGTAGCGGTAGCACCCTTTTCATTTCCGCAGCCATCTCACCAGGCTGCCAGTGTCCTGCGGGGACGTGGAGAGTCTGGAGAAAGTTGAGAAAACGCATTTTCGCACCTGATTGTTTGCCTCCAATACCGAGTGATACCATGTGCTTCCCAACCCCCTCAAATGTAGTGTTTTAGTATAAGAACCGCGGCGTCGTTGGACGCAAGAGGTTTCTACGCCTCTCCACTCTTATCCATACCCAGAATACCACTTTCCTACACTTTGAATCCCAACTTTGGTGCAAGATAATGCAGGTAAGTACAATTACATCATGCAAATAGGATTCTCAGGCCCACTCCCGCAGTCAGCCAAACCCCCGAGTAGGCAATCTGAATGGACTCAGACGCAGCGCCGGATCCGAGGATGGCGGCATTCAAAAAATTAAGACCGGCAACCCAGCAAAATGAAACACACAGCTCACCGAGCACACCGCCGAGCGAGCGTTCATCACGTCCGGGTTCTTCTCCACCGCCAATTGCAAGCCAAGCAGCAAGAGCACCAAAGCGTCCTTGGAAGAACACATCACAGACCACGGCATCTACAGAAGCAGAAACCGAACACGACGCACAACTCGATACGGAACCTGTACAGGTATCTGACACTCGCAGTGATCAGTACCAAAATATGCCAGTATCCGAGGAATACGAACCAGACATTGGACATGATCTGGAAGATATTGAGATCGCTGATGGCACCACACCAGGGCTGGCTCGGGGAGCACAATCTGGGAAGAGACAAGGGCAGAAACGCACGAAAACCGTTCGGATCTCAACCATGTCAGCGTCAGAGGACGTCTTGCCTACCCGGCAAATGCCAGTGCCTCAAAGTCGCATAATTCGGGGCGGGGCGTACAGTCCTGCGATCCTTCCATCATCAAGTTCAGCTCGTGATTCAGCTCCAGCAGACAGCAGACGGGCAAGCTTGTCTGTTATCAGAAGTTCCAGCCCAGCAGTTGATCCGGGTACACCTCAACCGGGGGGGAACCGGGGCGTAAATCCCATGCGCCGGAAGTTTGAGACCAGACCTGAACGTCTGATACTAGAAATGGCCAAGCCTTTGATTCTCCGTTACACCCTTTTTTTTGACCCACTGCCAAATGTGGTTGCTTTGACAGCCAAGATACACAGCGTTTGGTGCGAGGCGCTGGATAAGACGTCACAGCCTGCGGATATTGAGCCCCCAGAGCATATTTTGAACCTAGTAAGTCAGCAATCAATGACTGGACGCTCTGCAGATTGTTAACAAAGATAGATACGACAAAAGCCCTCAGGGGTAAGGTCACAATACGGCTACCATCTGAAGCATAACATTGTAAAATTATACGAACTGCTCCAGGACCCTACAGCTGTCCAGCGCAGGGTTGAATATCTCTTTGAAGGGGATCGGTTTATGTGCGACCTGGTCGGGTACAAGGTTGGTCACTCCCCGCAGAATTGGTAGACATTGGATTCTTGCTAACTCAGACTAAACTGTGCACAGAATCCCAGTTTCAGATTCCTTGCGCCTCAGATCGCCGATGCCATCTATGGCAATTATTTTGCGGGAAAGAAAATGCGAGGTATTCTAGAACCCGACTTTATAACGTAGATCAACGGCACAATGGTGTGGTTGACTTGTGCTATAATCTGCCATAGACTTAGGTCATGGCAGACGGGGGCATATGTGGAACTGAGGGACTTCAAGCCTGATGTGGTAGGAGGGAAGACGCTCCCGAAACTCTTCATGCTGCGTTCGACACTGATCCGACTAACATGTCACTCTCACGTAAGACCTCTTTGCGAGGCAGGTTCGAACGTGGCGGAAATGTCCGGCGTGGGTACAGGACAGGATTCTCGCAGGAATCCGGCGGACTATTACCCAAAAGGTCGAGCACCCATATGGCGTCCAGGAAGATCGACTGGAAGGCTATGATGATGACTGGGATGCTGCTGCGGCGGAACTGGAGAACCGAGAATCCAGGCAATCGCACCGGTAGCCCCGCCAGCAGATCTACACTGCGCCGGAATCGCCCATGATATCAGGACTGGTACGCGGAGATAGCCGGAATCTATCGCAGGACACTGATGTGACATCTGATTTTGGCCAGACATCGGGGAGCCCAGCGCTAGCGTTCCGACATTGTGACCCAAGCAGCCAGGATGATACCCTAGAGTACGGCATTGACAGATCATCTCAGGTGTCACGACTCTCGTTGAGTTTCGACGATTCACAAGGCACGAAACAGGCGCCCGTAGGACTGGCGGGCAGTTGCGATTATACAGCATTGGGCGTGTGAGGGAAGGGTGGGGATGTCCAAAGAGGGGGGGGAGGGGGTACTTCAGTAGAATTGAGGAGGGGGAGAGGGTATTTTAGGAGAATTGACAAGGGGGAGGAATTCATGTAATAAGGGAATAAATTGCAGAGAGATGACGTGATGCTGAACTCCATAGACGTCATGTAGTTACTTGTATGAAACTGGAAGTTCACGAGGCAATCGTGCACTGTAAAAGAGCCAAAGGTGACGAAAGCAGAACTAGGCCCAACGGTAGAAATTGTGAGGAAAATGTATCAATCCGGACGTGCACGTGGAGAACACGACACCAGAGCGAAATGGGGGCTGGGCATGGTCCAGATCACAGACGAGATATTCACGTGGTGTCAGGATTTTGCAACCAGATACCATGATATCCGGATCAAGCAAGAGTGCTATGTAGACATCCAGATAGGAGGATGAACATACCAGAACCGCCCAGAGTTGTCAAGGAGATGGGGCGTCGAGTCCAGATGCTGAGGCGCGCGGTTAACCGAGGTAGGAGAGGCGAGGATTCAGTAATTGGGATCAGGATGGAGAACGGGGGGAGTTAGGTAGTTACTGCGCAATGTGCTCAGGTGCCCGGGGATTCGGACGATGAGGCGGTGCCGCATCGACAGTCCAGAAGTAGCGGGCGTCGGGAGCGACGTCCACATGGGAGCAGGGCGCGGCAACGAGAAAGCGGGGAGTTCGGGCGCCAGGGCGCCGCAGCGTCGCGTCCTGAGTAATGGTTTGCGTCCTGTGCGTCCTGTGCCTCAGACGCACAGGACGCACACGACGCAAGCATCTTTTTTTGCTGATGTATCTTTTCCTATGTGGGTCCACCATGCAGTAATCGAACTTGTCACACATGGTTACCCAGGGCTCTTTCGCCACACCTATCTCTGCCACAACGCAACTCCGGTCTAGCTAACTGACTGCTCCTCCAGGTATAAGCCATGCCACTATTACACATAGAAGTGTAATCCGTACAGCACATGACTAAATACAAAAGGTCACAGGTTCCACTAGGGGCCCTGCCATAGTTATCGTGATGACATTATATTATCACCCCGAAGTACAAGGCATTTATGCAGCTTGTTCCACGGCGATACAAGGCATGCGCGCGAGAGGTTTTGCCTGGATAACATAGAAGGACCTCCGCTCTACAAGATAAGACTTGATTAAACCAGAATAGTTAGTTGGTAATTAAGCTATCGCCTCTGCAAGTCTGAGTATCCTTACTACCAATGACCCAAGTAGTAACGAAGATGCCCCTACGCTCACCTGGACCAGAGCCATCCGGAGACTGGTCCACGATCCCTTAATAACCACTCAATGGTCACATTAGTTATCTTTGTCACGGTCATGCACTCTAAGCTATGCGTATAGAAGAGTTATTGCTAAGTCTTTTGACGGAGCTGATCACTCCACTCAGGAAGAGAGCGGGGAAGTTAGTTTTCAGGTTCAAATCGAGTTTGTACTCCAAAGACAGACAATCGTTAGTATGGCAGGTACATAGTCTGTAAGGGATTGGATGTAGGCCGCAACCACCCAGATGGGGACTATGAATATCGAACTGTCTCCCTAGCTTTAAGTTTATCATCAGTGACCGGAGAAGAGATCTTATCAATATATTAGTTCCATTTTACTTCTATCTTTACCAGCCTTCTTGACTATCTCCGAGACAGAAGATTATAGGGCCTAGTATATACTCGCCTGACTTCAGAGTTCCCTACGCCCTAACAGCCACTAGAGTCCAGAAGGTTTAGAGGCCATGACACATGTGCAGGCTTGATTGGCATAGAACCTTCCCAGATATCTCTGGCACTAATTGGGAGTACTCAGGGGACCCTTCAAGATATCTCATGCGAACTCTGTCAGTTTGAATCCGATGTACGTAGTTCTTTTTGGAGAAGGTACCTGACCTTCTCACCTTTGCTCCCCTTATATATGTTGTGAACCGCTGCTGGTGGGAAGAAGGACAGAAATGTGTATACAGTGCTATACACATGTCCTCATTGAGTCACCTTAACTAGTTAGATGGCAACCTGACCCATTTTGGCCTATGAGCCACGGGGCGAGCCCTGGTGCTGCAGGTACTTGTTGCGAATAATTCTGCCCAGTTATACCTTGTTCAGAGCACTATACCTCCTCCTGCATTCTTCCCCTCAGGGTCTGCGCAAGTGCCTATTGATCACTACTGTGTAACAAAGAATCCTACTATTTCCCGGAATTCCTCCCAGAACATTTCCAATGGAGGGTAGGGGAAGAGTATCCCAAAGTCAGGGCAAGCACACCCATGGTTACATGAAACAGGTCTCCATGGTAGGTTAACCTGACTCTCCTAGGCAGGGTAAACTCGCCCGGTCTTGTGACCTCTCATCAGGCCGGAAGCAGCACTGGTCCCTGGAAATCCTCTACTTAGGTATACCTGTTGCTTAAGCACCTGATGGTCTTTCAGATATCCAAACTATCGCGTATCCCTAGGACATGCGCCAGCATGCTCCCCTAGTCTACCATATAACCTGTTGGTCTTACATATGGCTGTAGGCTTGTATTGCAATAACTCTATAACGTAGAGTCGTTGCTTACAAATTGTGAAAAAACACTGCCCTCTCCTAGTATAAATGGGTTCCTATAATAGTTTCTTTCATCAGGGACTCACTTGCAGGTAATAGACTAGAATGTTCAATTCTGAGCCTCTTCTGACAGTTGTACATAGTGGTATAGTCCCATCGATCTTTCAACCCACATTGTGAAAAAATATCCCAAGTTCATGATTCTCCTACCATAAATGCTTGTGCGACCACATTTTCTTTGATCAGGATACAGCCTGCCACCAATGCCGTAGCAGGTTTAATTCTGCGCCTCTTCTAACAGTTCTACATGGTCGTATGATACCTTCAATCTTGCCACCCACAATATCAAAGGTTTCTTAAAAGCACCACATTCTCCTAGTATGAAGGCTTTCCTACAACATTTTCCTTCATCAGGCTCTAGCTTCCAGGTAATGGACTAGTACATTGAATTCGGAGCCTGTTCTGACAATTCTACATAGTTCTATGATACCATCAATATTCCAACCCGAAGCATCAAGAATTATGAAAAATACTCCCTTCTCATAGCATAAAACCTTTCCTCTCTTGAAGACATTTTCTTATATCAGACTCCAGCCTGCAGGTAATGAACTCGTACACTCATTCCTGTACCTCTTCTGACAATTCTACATAGTCATATGATCCCCTAAATCTTTCAACCCAAAGTATTCAAAATTGTCAAAATCACTCGATTCTACTAGTTTAAATACTTTACCACACTGTTTTCTTTTATCCACCCCTAGCTCGCAGGGAAAAGAGGAGTCTATTCAATTCATAGCAGATGAGTAGAAATACCTTCCCTTCTCCGCCAACTGAAACGACTGCAGGACGAGTTGAAATAGCACCCATCCAATAAGGCAAATCAGATCCCAAATTGCAACCTTCCTCCACCAAGCAGTATCTTCTTGCTTTCTTGCTACTCTATGCAGTGGAAACTAGTAGTCCTGCATGGCTGCCCAACTCTAACTGTTGACCCTAATCCCTGACCCTAAGCCACATGTGTCTAGGTGTAGTGGTATGAGAGAGTAGCAGCTGATGTGGCCTGCTGGCATTGTAGCGGGGTGGCACTGTGGCTGTATGACATAGGTCACGTGGCTGTGGCATAGTGGTACTGTGGCACTAGGGCATGTGACATGCAGTCAGGTAATAGCTGCAGCTAAGGCTGAAATACTTGGTACAGGTGATTTTCCATTTAGGTTAATTCCCGATTAGGCAACTGTTGCCCATTACTCAATCTGGTAATTTTTGTAATAGGAAATATTTCCAAATTAGGTAAGTAGTCACTTAGACCCTTGGATCGCCACTGCCATATACCAAGTGGCTGATATGCACGTCAGTATGACTCGAGATGCACGTTTGAGCTGGATGGACCCACCCAGGCATCCACCCACCCTGTTCATGCACAGAGAGGCAAGAATATTTTGGACCCCTATGTGAAAGAGTAATCTCCCCTTGCGGGTATCCATCCCACACCACCTTATCTTTAGTTGGCTGCTCATTCTAGCGCAGCCCTCGCTGCAGGTCTGAAGTCCCTGACTGCTACACCAAATTTCCTCACAACACAATACATTACAGAGTGGTTGCACCGATTACCACCACTACCCACATGTTATGTATTCCTCTACAACCAAGAACACGATCTTCAGGCTGTAAGTCCCATTGCGCTGATTATCTACCATAATATCCCCTGTATTAGTTCACGGATAGGCACCCGCCAGGCCTCGGGCCCGCTACACACCCTGCCCCTTTTTCCGCGGAATGGACAATGGAGAGAAAGGATAAACTGCTTTGGTGACATCACCTGGACTCACAGGGACAGCTCTGCACCAGCAGGATGTAGCGGAGTCGAAAGCCTTTGGGGGATAAGTACCCTCATGTGCTAAGTGTAATTCCTACAACACCCGCTGTGGGGGTGTGTGTTGGTCGAATGGTAGCAACACGAGTGGGGTGTGATGACTATACTTTGCACACAGCGCAAATGGGACAGTGACAGGACAACTGGCCCACACAGGATTCAGGTACATGTACCGCCTCCTCAAGGCCCTGCTGATGAGATTCCATAGCCTGGATTCGAAATAATCACATAACTCCTACCATCATAGTCGAAGTTATCATCTATGCCATCCGATCCTCCTCCTAATCTCACTGTTTCTTTCACCCCCTCCATAGCAGGATACTTATAGTGTTCCACTCTAACCTACAGGGTGCCTTGTGCATAGCACAGTGCGGCATTGTGGCGTTGTGGTATTGTAGCCATATGGCGGAGATCTCCTGACTATAGTGCTGTGGTGTCGTAGCGTGAATCACCACAGATGGCTGGTAAAGCATCACGTGGGCTGGCCCAAGTTGAGGTTGGTGGCTTGGAATACCTAATTTCTGAATTTGGAAATATGGACCGCGTACCCAATTAGGAACTTGTACACTATATCCTAGAGTGGTCAGTCTTCCTCCCTCGTACTAACTTACTGGATCCAGAAACACACTTGCATCACGATGCCAGCATCTCCCTGCATGTGCATACATGATGCATGCTGTCATCTTACATGCATCCAGATGGGTCTGACCTGCCAATCAGATCCACTTCTGCATTCCAGTGTACACAGAGGTCCTCTCACCAATTGACCCACACCTCACCCTGAACATAAGGTCGGCAATGGAGCTAAGATGGGCATACCGCTACACCACTAGTAGGCCTTAATCCCTACCAATACCTACCGATTTTTCCCATACCACCATGAGATTCCCTCTCTTTGCCACCTCCTTCACGGCATAGCAGCTATCCTGACACCTGAGAGCGACCAGATATAAATATGCTTGCTTGCCCTGAGTACTCCAGAGTCCTCTATTCATAGACAAAACAAGCATACTCATTATTCCTCTGATTGTTGGATACTTGTCTGCGCCTCTCTTCTCAATCACTAAAACCCCTTACTTCTACAAATTTATCTCCTCCCATGGAAACCCTATGCCTCGCTGGCTTCACTTGCTCAGCTGACCTTAAAACTGTCAATCCCGCCGGATATCTTACACAAACAGTACTAGTACTGACCAGAATCTATCCTGTATGTTGCATGTCATTTTGCTACAGCTCATTAAACTTGGTTGTTAATATCTATTAAAGATATATATTTGATATCCACTTCTCACCTTACCATTCCTTACATAAAACTTGTAATTCTTTCCCACTTCAGTTCCCCTTGAGCAGAGGCATTCTCTTGCTATATCTGCAACTATCTTCTAACTTTCCTCCCTGTTGCAGCAGTTGTAAAATCCTCATCTTAGTATCTATTGCTTATTCTAATTTACTTCCTCCTTTTCAACTCAAATCCCTAGGATACCTGTCCCAATTCTACTTTACCTGCCTTCCTGTTTTCTGACTGCTTGTTCCTATCCTACTAGAATGTAACTCACAATTTTTATTTCAAAGCTGTAATTCTTACATACATGGAACATCAATATGCTTCTACCATTTCTCCTCTATTCCACTTTCCCAACTTACCAGATATCTCTTGACTAGTACTTGTCAGTACAATCTATTATTCCTTATGTTTCGACACCTCCTCTACCCAAATCTTCTAAACTACTATTCAAGTTGCCTCCTAATCAACAAATTTCAAAATAATACTTAGTTGTCATGTTTGAAAGATGGTAGTCCTATCCATTTCATGTACCAGATTTTATCTCGTAATCTTTTTAATTGTTTTACATTCCTTCTTTGAAATGGTATTCACATTTTCAAGTCACAGTATACTATACAGTACTCTTCAGGTTTTATCCTACTTGGGAAAGGTCTGAACAATACTATGTTAATATTTACTTGTCATTGCTTTAAAACACAACAATCCTTTAAGTATTCCCTGCCCACAACCATTTCACTCCTGTTGATTTCTGCTCATATGTTATGTTAAGTATTAACTTTTAGCATGAGAAACAACTATCATATGAAGTATGATAAGTTACACTATGAAACTCCAATTATACAAGTAATCCTCTAAGGATTGGACTATTGTTATACATAAAGAATGCCTGTGGAGAAGAGAAAAAGTATATTTCTGAACAGATTTTTAGTTTATGTAGAACATTATATTTATGTACCCAATTCGGGATTAATATTCACCTGTTAGTTTTCGTAGAGGTCTTTCTTTTGTAATTCAAACATTGTGTCAAAGGATAAATTAGATTTTACTATGGGAAAATGAGGAAATGACAAAAAGAGAATGAAAAAATATTATTGCGCTGAGATATACACATGTTGAAGATAGTTACCATAAGACAAAATATGGTCCACCTTAGAAGGTATCAGATGTACACCAACAACCAAGCTGTAGGGACTGGGGGTTGGTAAAGATTCACTCCATGACCACTGTTTCATTTTTTAATTGATACAGTTGAGGTAAAGATAATGAGTCTTCAAGGAGACAGGAGATCTTAAAAATGTATTCAGAAAATTGAATAGTAAGGGTTGAAAGGTTTAAGATTTTTGTCAATATGGAGCGAAAGAGAGAAAGTTTGTGTTATAATAGAGAAGTTCTTAACCTGATTTTGGGTATAGAAGAGTAAGTTTTATATTTCCACTGTATTTAGAGTAGCCCAGAAGGGGTATAGAGTGTCTTGGCACGCCAAAATAGCCATGTTATGGGCCTAAAAGGGGGTACTACAGAAAGTTAGAGTGGTTCATAGAATCTCACTCACATTGCCAGCCATATATAAGGAGGTGCGATCATGGGATCTCACTCACTTTCCTGACGGCAAAACAAAGATAGCATCGATGGGGGCCACAGACAGGGGACACAGAATGGGGGAGGAAGAAGGGTGTAAGATTGAGAACTGTTTGCAAGTAATAATAAAAGAATGAGAGGGATACGAGAGATTTCCTGGAAGTCTCAGAGTAGGAGCTTGGCAGATCGTAAGCCTAATAGTTTCATGAGCAATAGAAAAGGAATTAAATAAGGCAAAATATATAGACAGGAGTGGAATTTTGAAAGCTACTGAGCTATTCAGAATGGAGTTGTAGACATTCTAGCGACATTTGAAGCCAAATAGGGCAAGCTGCGTGGACATTGTGGGGGTTATCGTACTTGCTAATGCAACCATCAGGCAGTTTATTGGCTGAAAAGGGGTCTGCAGAGTGGGAAAAAGAGAAATATTTTATCACCACTGCATTCAGACCGGTCTAATTCAGGTAGTAAGGACTTTATTTTTGTTTTTATCTCTAACAGTGCTACATCAGAAAAAGTCCAAGGCTGGGTCTAGTGGGTCCAGTATGTCTGACACACAGGACATGCCAGACGCAAACCAGGACTCAGGACGCAAAGGTTTCAGGGGCCAAAGTTGGAACGCAACCAACTACTCTTAGAATTCGCAGAATGCAACCAAGGACACTCCAAGTTCTCTTGGAGCAATCAGATGCAGCAGGCATTCTCTGAATGCAAGCCAGTACTTGTAAATCTTCACGATAGAATACAAGGACTAGACCTAGTGACCTGAGTCAGACATCATATGTTGTATGAAAGTGTCAAAATAAAGCTTATCTACATTGATATTGGTTTTGTAATAGAGAGAACCAGAAGAACAGCTCTAGCCCTCAAGTATGAGTGGGTACCCCATTCCCCCTTCATCTCAGATGATAACAGGAGGGGTATTGGCGCTGGATAAATGTGCAATGCACCGTTGGAAAGCCAGTGTCAAGTAGAACCAGGACGGCGAAGTAATCAAGCATCACAGTGAGCACTCTAGTGGAGTAAACATGACTGTCATGACAGGCTGTAGCCCCACACGTATTGGCGCTGGGTAGACGTCTAGGGTAACATTGGCTACCATTGGAAAGCTGGCATCAGGTGGATTCTAGCCACCGAGTATAGGATGCGGCGCCCCAAGGACAGGCGGGGAATCTGGTGTCCAAGTGGCACTCAGGCCGCCCTGGGCCTGGGGAAAGACTATATTCATGAGTGACCGTAAATATACGAATATTGACACCGGGTACATACTCTGGGTACTATTGGAAAGCTGGCGTTGAGTAGAATTAGGCTATCCAGTATACCATACCGCAGCTAAGGGACACCTGGGGAATCTTGCATAACAGTCCATACTCTGCCAGCACTCTGCTAGGGTACAGATGACTTTCATAACAGGCTGTAACTCTACCCATATTGGGGCTGGGTGGACGCCATGGGTATTATACATATGAACGCACAGACCTTCCCCATGGACAAACGCCATCGAAATGGCGAAGATTGCATGGCTCACACCTGCCTCCGGCCCCGCCGTTGGGGCTGCATGCAGTAATAGTGTCACTGGAATATGATGTCCCAACAGTATAGGCTTGTTGAAATGAAGCTTGGTTCACAATACCATATACATGGCCGCCGTCACTTGCCGCGCAACCATTTCATAGGATATATAACAGGGGACTACGGGCTGTGTCTGAAAAGTGAAATAAAGTCAATCTGATGGGTAACCAGGGAGCTACAAGCTAACCAAGGGTGACGACCTCGGACAAGGACGGAAGGTGCCATGAGGAGATGGCCAACAGTCTAAGGGGTTGTCTGGACATGTCTGTTTAGATAAGGCATAGAGCCTAGTCTCGTGCTTGCACAGTATTGACCCAAAGGGAGGGCTATGTGTGGGTGAGGGACCTTCCCATGACATCGCCTAGTCCAATTGTGGTAGGAAGTCCTCAAAGTCAATCCAGTTGCCAATGAGTTGCCAAGCCAACAACCAATTGACAAGTCTCATGGCGGGGCTGATCACTCCAGCCAGAGTAAGGAGGATGGCAAGTTGGTTGGGAGTAAGACCACTAACTTGTACTTGAACCTCTGAGGCCAAGGAATCGTGCGCTTTTCTCCTACAGGTTTGAAACATCTGCATGGAAATATGACATCCCGCAGAGACCATAGTCTGAGCATGACCCGCAGTTTGTACATGTCAAAGGGATGCCCCTTACGATAGTAAGCGGTGTGAAACGTAGGAAGTAAACTGTTCGGCAATAGATGGATATAGCTGGTCACCACGGAGACATGGAATATGAATATGAGGTACCTTCTTAGCTTGCAGAATCATCAGAGAACTGAGAAGAGATCTTAACAATATATTAATTCCACTTTGATATCAATTTTTGTGACGAGCTGGCTTGACCACTCTCCGGGAAACCTTACCACCCTCAGTTACAATTCACTTGCTGTAGAATTGGCTGCAGCCCCACAGTAGGCACCATTGAGGTGCTGGCGTCGCGGAGAATCAGCTCACGAAGTCTGAGACGCCCGCGGAATCTTGCCTCAAACCGAGCACTTAACTAGTACACCAGCAACCTGGCTGACTGGGCAAAGCCGGCAAGGTAAATAACAAATTCTGGAGTGTAGGGGAGGTACTAGTAGGTGTAGCCACTAAGCAGGAAGGTAGTATCCAGGATGCGTGGAGGGGGCAGCTGGTATAGGGTGAGCAGGTACTAGGAAGGAAGCTAGTAGGGGGATGAGCCAGTAGCGGGGAGGCTGGAAGACGGGGGGAGCTGGTAGGGGGAGAGCTGGTACATCAGGAAAAATAAAAGTGTGCGTCGTGTGTATCCTGTGCATCTGACACACAGGACACACAGGACGCAAACTCTTGATCAAGATGCAAGGTGGCAGCTACCGAATCCCATGACGCAACGGTCTGTGAGGGCAGAACTCAGGATGCAGTCAGAACGCAAGCAAGCCTTGGCGCCAGAATGCAAGCAACCCTTGGCGCCAGAACTCCGGACACAGCCAGAACGCAACCAAGCCTTGGTGCCTGAGCTCAAGACACAGCTAGAACCCAAGTGAGCCTGGATGCTAGAACTCATGACACAGGCAGAACCCAAGCAAGGTCTATGGCAATTTAGAGGATGCAATACCAGAATTAGACCTGCCAGTTGTGACCCATGGCACATGCGCAGATTTTGAAACGGTTTAAAGGCATAGTATTTATCATTCCAGTCAGGTCAGGTCTATAATAAAAGGTCAGGAAGAACATCAGCAAAAAATGATGCTGGCGTCCAGTGCGTCCTGTGCGTCTGACATGCAGGACGCACAGGATGCAAACCGTTACTCAGGACGCAACGCTGCGGCGCCCTGGCACCCTAACTCCCCACTTTCTCGTTGCCGCGCCCTGCTCCCATCTGGACATCACTCCCGATGCGCGCTACGTCCGGACTGTCTATGCCGTACCCCCTCATCGTCCCAATCCCCTGGCACCTGAGCACGTCGGGCTGTAACTACCTAACTCCTCCCGTTCGCGATCCTGATCCCAATTGCTAAATCCTCCCCTCTGCTAACTCGGTTAACCGCGCGCCTCACCATCTGGACTCGACGCCCCATCTCCTTGACAACTCTGGGCGGTTCTGGTATCTTCGTCCTCCTATCTGGACGTCTACATAGCACTTTTGGTTGATCTGGATATTATGGTATCTGTTTCCAAAATCCTGACACCGCGTGAATATTTCGTCTGTAATCTGGACCATGCCTGGCCCCCATTTCGCTCTCGTGTCGTGTTCTCCACGCGCACGTCCGGATTGATACATTTTTCTCACAATTTCTACCGTTGGGCCTGGTTCTGCTTTTGTCACCTTTGGCTCTTTTACAGTGCACGATTGCCTCGTGAACTTCAAGTTTCGTACAAGTAGCTACATGACGGCTATGGAGTTCAGCGTCACGTCATCTCTCTGCAATTTATTCCCTTATTACATGTATTCCTCCCCCTCGTCAATTCTCCTAAACTACCATCTCCCCCTCGTCAATTCTCCTGAAGTACCCCCTCCCCCCCCCCTTTGGACATCCCCACCCTTCCCTCACGGGCCCGATGCTGCATAATCGCAACTGCCCCACAGTCCTACGGGCGCCTCTTTCGTGGCTTGTGAATCCCTGAAACTCAACGAGAGTCGTGACACCTGAGATGATCTGTCAATGACGTACTATAGGGTATCATCCTGGCTGCCTGGGTCACAATGTCGGAAGGCTAGCGCTGGGCTCCCCGATGTCTGGCTGAAATCAAAGGTCACATCAGTGTCCTGCGATAGATTCCAGCTATCTCCGCATACCAGTCGTAATATCATGGGTGATTCAGGCGCGGTGTACATCTGCTGGCGGGGCTACCGGTGCGATTGCGTGGATTCCCGGTTCTCCAGTTCCACTGCAGCAGCATCCCAGTCATTATCATAGCCTTCCCGTTGATCTTCCTGGACGCTATATTGTTGCTCGACCTTTTGGGTGATAGTGCACCGGATTCCTGCGAGAAGCCTGTCATGTACCCAGGCCGGACATTCCCGCCACGTTCGAACCTGCCTCGCAAAGAGGTCTTGCGTGAGAGTCAGATGTTAGTCGGATCGGTGTCGAACGGAGCATGAAGAGTTGCGGGAGCGTCTTACCTCCTACCACATCAGGCTTGAAGTCCCTCGGTTCCACGTATGCCCCCGTCTGCCACGCCCGAAGGCTATGGTAGATTATAGCACAAGTCAACCACACCATTGTACCATTGATCTCCGTTATAAAGTCGGGTTCTCGAATACCTGGCATTTTCTTTCGCGCAAAATACTTGCCATAGATGGCATTGGTGATCTGAGGCGCAAGGAATCTGAAACTGGCATTCTGTGCACAGTTTTGTCTGAGTTAGCAAGAATCCAAGGTCTACCAATTCTGCTGCCAGTGACCAACCTCGTACCCGACCGGGTCGCACATAAACCGATCCCCTTCTAAGAGATATTCAACCCTGCGCTGGACAGCTGCAGGGTCCTGGGGCAGTTCGTATAATTTTACAATGTTATGCTTCAGATGGTAGATGGATTGTGACCTTGCCCCAGAGTGTTTTTGTTGTATCTATCTTTGTTAACAGTCTGCAGAGCGTCCAGTCATTGATTGGTGACTTACTAGGTTCAAAATATGCTCTGATGGCTCAATATCGGCAGGCTCTGATGTCTTATCCAGCGCCTTGCACCAAACGCTGTGTATCTTGGCCGTCAAAGTAACCACATGTGGCAGTGGGTCAACAAAAAGGGTGTAACAGAGAATCAAAGCCTTGGCCATTTCTAGTATCGGACGTTCAGGTCCGGTCTCAAGCTTCCGGCCCGTGGGATTTACGCCCCGGTTCCCCCCCCGTTGAGGTGTACCCAGATCAACTGCTGGGCTGGAACTTCTGATAACAGACAAGCTTGCCCATCTGCTGGCTGCTGGAGATGAATCACGAGCTGAACTTGATGATGGAAGGATCGCAGGACTGTACCCCCTGCCCCGAATTATGCGACGTTGAGGCACTGGCATTTGCCGGGTAGGCACGACGTCCTGTGATGCTGACATGGTTGAGATCCGAACGGTTTTCGTGCGTTCTTCCCCTTGTCTCTTCCCAGATTGTGCTCCCCGAGCCCGCCCTGGTGTGGTGCCATCAGCGATCTCAATATCTTCCGGATCAGGTCCGATGTCTTGTTCGGATTCCTCAGATACTGGCGTATTTTGGTACTCATCACTGCTATCGTCAGATACCTGTACAGGTTCCGTATCGAGTTGTGCGTCGTCTTCGTTTTCTAGTTCTGTATATGCCGGGGTCTGTGATATGTTCTTCCGTAGACGCTTTGGTGGTCTTGCTGCTGGGCTTGCAATTGGCGGTGGAGAAGAACCCAGATGTGATGAACGCTCGCTCGGCCGTGTGCTCGGTGAGCTGTGTGTTTCATTTTGGTGGGTTGCCTGTCTCAACCTTTTGAATGCCGTTGTCCCGGATCTGGCCCTGCATCTGTGTCAACTCGGATTGCCTACTCGCGGGTTTGGCTGACTGCGCGAGTGGGCCTGAGAATCCTTTTGCATGATGTAATTGTGCTTACCTCCAGTATCTTGCACTAAAGTTGGGATTCAAAGTGTAGGAAAGTGGTATTCAGGGTATAGATAAGAGTGGAGAGGCGTAGAAACCTCTTGCGTGCAACGACGCGCCGGTTCTTATACCAAAACACTACATTTAAAGGGGTTGGGAAGCACATGGTATCACTCGGTATTGGAGGCAAGGAATCCGCTGCGAAAATGTGTTTTCTCAACTTTCTCCAGACTCTCCACGTCCCCGAATCACACTGGCAGCTTGGTGAGATGGCTGTGGAAATGAAAAGGGTGCTACCGCTACGAGTGAGCATCCATCTAGCCACAAACCGTGTTGTGTAGCGACGTGGATTCTTTAGTAAAACTGCCCATGTCTAAAAGGGATTGGTTGAATCTAAACCCACCTCCGGACGCCGAATCCACTCTGCTGGGTGGCTGGGAGGATTCCGTCATGTAAACCAATCACAGCAGCGCTCCACAGGCAAACTCTTGACGCCAAGCTAGAACGGCGATAGTAGGCGCCACAGGAACAAAATTAAGCTAAAATTTTGATTTCTAGCTAACTAAATCAGAATACGAGGGCTAACTAAGAATACAAGCCCACGCAAGGGGCAAAGAAATCCCGGACCCCAGCAAAAATGAGGTCTAACAATACAGAATGAGGAAGCACGAAAAGGGGATTAAGAATATGTACGAGTACAAGATGCAAAAATGGAAAGGAGAAAAAGGGGCTTGAAGCAAGGTAAAAATAATAGCAAAAAAAAAGCAAGGGGAAGAAAGAACTCAGCGAAAAGCAAAGCAAAGAAAAAAAACCTAAAGAGACGAAAGAAAGATCTGGCGTCGGTTTTGCAATGTGCTTGGCTGCGGAGCGAACGCGTCAGGGTCTGGACTTCGGATTCGTCACGACCCGTCGTATTTGGCCTTACCTGGGCGGAGGGAGAGGGTAGGGGGAATGTGTCGGGGGCACTGGGCCTGGCCATTGCCCCATTGAGCCTGCCGGTGCTGCGCCGAGTTGCCCGGGAGCCACTAGCTCGACCGGATCGCAGTGGTTGAAGGGTAGCCGGAGGTTGTGGGCGGGGTGCCGGTGGTTGTGGGGAGGGAGCCGGTGGTTGAGGGGGGGAAGCTGGGGGTTGTGGGGGGGGTGCCGGAGGTTGTAGGGGGGCGAGGGGAGGTTGCGGCTTTTGGATGAACTTGGCCAGCCATGGCCGGTCGTTCCGCAGCTCCTCCAGGGACTTCTGTTTCTTGTTCTCCGAGGGCTCCAGCGCCGACGCCGTTCTCGGGGGAGAGAGATTCCGGGTTGTCGGTCGTCTGGGCTCTGGCATCGCGGGCAGGGGGGCGTGGGAGGGGCCGGCAGACTGGGAAAACCTGGACTGCGGCGGGAGCAGGGGGGGAGTATACTAACTCCCGGATCCCCGGGAGGCGTTGTCTCCATCCTATATATGATTAGCGATTGACTCTCTATTAACCGAATGAAGTTAGGTGATGAACTGACCCCATGGAGATCGTCCTCGATGACGATCGCTCTCCCCGCCGGGGGCGCAACAACCACAGCATCCTCTACCGCCTCATCCTCATCCTCATGCGCCTCATCCTCCGCCTCCTCCTCGTCCTCCTCCTCCTCCGGGACCTCCGCCTGCCCCGAGCGGTGCCAGACATCCCGGGGAAAAACGAGATGTCTGCCGTGGGCAGGCTCGGGCGTCTGGTCGCGGTCATCTCCCTCGTCCTGATGCGCCTCCAGGACCTAGAGGTCCAGAGCGTCTTTTGACTCCTGCTGGTTAGTGAGGAGCCACGCCAGGATGTCGTCATCCCTGTATAAAAAAACCAGGTTAGATAGAAGGAGAGGTTTGCAGGGCTCCCAGCGCAGAGCACGGGCGCCCTGACCAGTCCCGCCAATGAGGTACTGGGGGTACCCGATCTCAGCCTCCACACGCTGCCCCGGGACCACCCGTAGCATGTCTTGCATGCTCGGTAACTCCAGGAGCCCCAGGCCACCCCCTGGTCCGGGTCCGTCGAGTACCACGGGTGTCCCAGGAACGGGTGCTCAGCCTGAGCAGCACCCGTTCCGCGATCGATGTGGACCCTTATCGCCCATGGGCAATAAGGGGACCTCTGATCAGGTTTGGCCACTAATAAAGTAAGTATTAGGTTCAATATATATCAGTTTGAGGGGTTACTTACTCGGGCTGACCTCAGCATCAGCATCACTCCCCCACTCCGACTCCCGGTGTTCGTTCGTCGTCAGAAGCTTCACGGCCGTGTCCTTGACCAAGAGCTTCATCTGACGTTTGAACTCCCCGACATCTTCCGGCCGACCCGTGGTTTGTACCAGCTCGAGGCGGGTCAACACCGGAGGAAGGGAGCCGGCAAAAGCAAAGACGGACTGCAGCTGGTCGTCCGTCAGCCGGGTCGGATCCCCCCCCAGGGTCGTAGTGTAAGCTTTGATTTGCTCACGCCACTTCAGGTAGGCGCCGGTGGGCTGGCGGGGCTCGCTGATGCCGCACCAACTCTTCGCGTAGGCGATATCGCCATACCGCCCCTAATAATTGATTTTTAGTCAGCTTTGGTCACCCTCCCTAGGCGTTGGTTATGCTTGACTTACTTCCGGTCTTCCACCACTGGCGTATACCAAGGGTTCACTCTAGACTCCCGAATACGACTAGATATATTGCCAGTCCATGATTAGCTAAGTCTTACTCCAACTCCTTGGGACGTCCCCTCTGGTTAATACCATACGCTCTTTCGGCCTCCACCGCCTGAGTGGCGGCGCGAGGCAAACTTTTCCAGTGTTTCTTGGGTGGTTCACCAGGGGGGGGGGGGCTGCTCACGCGGACCTCTGTATAAAATTGCTATTAGTATTGCCACATAGGAACTTGCGAGGGTTTGTTTGTACTTACTTCCCTTTGCCTCGCGGCCCCTCTTGGCCGGAGGCATCGGAGGTCCTGAAGCGGGCTGAAGAAAAATTAGACGGGGGGGGGGTGCTGGTTCGACGTCCGGGGCACCGGGGAGGGAGGAGGAGGAAGCTGCATGGTGGGGGGGGTGGTCGTCGGGCGTCTATATGAAATGGGTAAGAGAAAAAAAGGATTAAGAGAAAAAAGGTTGAGGGTGGGGGGAGGGGTGGTCGGACGTCCGGGGCACCGGGGAGGGAGGAGGAGGAAGATGCATGG
>LN890985.1:142325-164627 GCA_900010015.1 Tuber aestivum
CTTCTACAATAGCTCTCAATTGAATGTATATAGATCTCTTAACACTGATTCTACGGGGGATCGTGGGACGCCCCGCCGTGTCTTTAGGTTATTTGTGCAGACAAATACGTGACATCCATTGAGAGCTGTTTGATGTCGCAGACTTTATCGGTCTCGCTCAACGAGCTGCTCACTAGCTACGACAAATAAAGTTCTTCAGAATAGCTCTGAATTGAATGTATATATATCTTTTAACACTGATTCTACTGGGGATCGTGCGATGCCCCCGCTGTGATTTTTACATATTTACAACATAAGCTTTTAAGCCGCAACGCAAGTCGCAAAGCCATGAAACGAATGAAATACTGTGATAAAAACCTAACCCACTCTTACTCAGCAGGTCGGGACGCCAAATCGCGGCTACTGTGAGTCCAACCGACACAACCTAACTGAACTGACGGAAATATTGACATCGGAAACACACACGCAGGACGAAACACTGACAAATCATTGTAACTGCTCAAACTCATACTTGAAAAGTCAGCTAACGTGGTATTCATCTGGGATCACTCTGCGGGTAAACTCAACGTCAATGTTGAATGTTTTCTCACTTTCACTTGTCGTCGTCCGAGGGGTTGACCGAGTCGTCGTCCGAGTTGTCATTACCGTGTACCTATCCGCGGCGCGATCTCCTCCCCTTGTCTGCCGACATGTTTGCTCGATCATATGCAGTGTTGCGCTTCCGCACCTCGGAACTCCCTGGGCGAGTGGAGAACACAGCGCCCCGCTTAACTGCATCTTCACCGAGATACTCGTCTGCCCACAATGGTGGGCTGTCAGGCCTTATGTCGTTGGACTCATGGTAGGAATAGACTAGGAGATCTAGAGGGTCATCCTGAATGGGGTTCGAGAGAAGCCACCCTCTGACGGCCTCGTTATTGTCGATAAAAACAAAGTCGAGCTCGTTTAGATGACTCCCGGGGGACGTTCGGAGCATCTGACATCTGTCACAAGTTGCGCCCAGTATGTTCCTGACCCTGGATACAGGTAGGCATCTCAGGATCATAGCACACACCCCCTGGAGGCCATATGTATCCAACTCTGCAAACTCTACGCCTGTGATATATGGGGGACACCAATGAAGCAAGTAGTAGTTGGAGGGTGCACGTGCTAACCTGTTTTGGGCACCGTCCAGCCCGAGGCCGCTGATGGACGGCTCGACCCAGACGATACGCACCGCCCGAGGGCGCCCAAGTAGTGCATTCCAATCTATATTTTCATAGTATGCCTGAGTCTTAATACCGTGACTGGGAGTTTTTATAAGCACTAACTTGTTAGCACAGAAAGGGATCGAGGACCCTTGTCAATGGTAGTACCTCTACCTTCTGATGCCGGATGTTGGAGTACATTGTCCGTTAGCTTTGGCGCCTGAACTGTCTTTTTAGCTTGGGTCTGAGTCAGGTCCTGTGATTCCCAGGACACCGGAACAGTATTGCAAACAGGAGTCAGATTCCAGATTCCGGGGGCAGCGGAGGTGTTTTGCTAACTGGAGTTTGATAAAGATTCTGGGTTCCCTCGGACGCCGGAACTGCTTTGCTAACTAGACATTGCGCCAGATTCTATGATTCCGGGGGTCCTGGAAAACCCTTTTTACCTGGACTCTGAGGCAGGATCTGAGATTCCAGTTCTGCCGGCACACCTTGGGGCGCTGGAACTTGAAACAGGATTTTACCCGCCTTGACAGCTTGGCCCACGAAGGGTCCTGGCAGAGTAGGGTGGCAGTGGGCTGGGGCCCCCGGTGGAAGCAAGATTGCGTCCACGATCAAGCTCCCAGGCACTGTTACGGGGCGCCCACAGCCGCGTGACCTGGAGGACTCCGGAGAAGTGTGGTTTCGTACTTCTTACCAGCGTCCTTAACCAGTTGGACAATGGCTTCATCGATCTCCTGATCCTGGGTAAGTCGTTTGCCCCTTGTGCAGAAACTAGGGAATCACAGGCTGGACGCAATCTCCTCATCCCCTCCACAATCTGGCTGAAATCATTATTTGGGAAACTATGGATATTGACAAAGTGCCTTGCTAGCAACTGGTTTTTGACGGTTGATCGCTACGCCATATATAGCGTCTTCCCCTGCATGCTATCCGCGAAGCCAAGCGATGTCTTATACTCGCTAAGTTTTCGACTAACTGGACGCTAAGCGTTAACCTCTCCGGCAAGGGAATTCGCAGGAAGCACATACGCTTGACCTGCGTGACTCAGATGTTTCTTCTTTCCCTTACCGAAGTGGGCCCTGTAGGTGTACTGGAAGTTGATAGGGGCCTTTGCCATGTCGTCTTACTTGATTCTAATGGGTGGAATGGCTGGAGGTTTTGTCTGTTGTGGGCGTTAGGAATAAGTGTAAATAGTTGGTAGTACGGCATCATTCCTGGGTAGGCAGTTCATTTTATTAATCAGAAATCACGACAGTCAACATGAAAAGGCGTTTGTTTTTGAACAATTTGGGAATTAGATTCCCACGTTCAAGACGTTCTGGCTGGCACAGGATGAAAGTTGGATCATCAAACTATGCGATAGGTATTTATAATCAAGATTATAAACTCAGAGGTCTACTACTAGTGCTAATGAAACTCGGTCGCTAGAAAGAACATGCACTTGCTCCTACCTGATATCGCCATTCAGCGCGCTAGACCGGAACCTGTACTAGCGGTATTTCCTGAAGTGACAAGCGCCTGAACTTCCCTCCGCTAGCATGCCTACGAGTAAACACCCCGTCACACGTCTCTGGACCTATTCAAAATTCACCTCAATTGCTGGCTTTCCAATCCCCATGCCTATCAAGTGCTCTTTTTGTCGCCGCCGGTACGCTCGCGCAGGCCCTTTTGAAAAACACCTGCAAACGGCCCATTCAAATTTAGACGTCATTCTCGCCTCTGCTATGCTGCGGATTGCCCCCACCGATCATACTCACGTCGCCGGCGGCGAAGCAGACATACCGAACCATGACGACGCGAATGGCGAGAAAGAACAGCTCGATTCAGACTATGAATGTCACGTGAGCTGCGGCGGATCCTATGCCGGTAGATTAAATGTTGCGTGTGAGTCCGATACAGAACCACTCGATGTTGATAGGGGTTCTTCGTCAGCTAGTCGACGAGCGGATTATCCAGGTCCTGGGCAATCAATTGGGGACGTGAAGGGATTTGAAGAGGAACTCAATCATCGGTCCGAGGACCCATGGGCCCCATTCTCTACGCCACATGAGTGCAAACTCGCGTCCTGGTTTATTTGGTCTAAAGTCCCCAAGTCACAAATCAATGAGTACTTTTCAATGGGTCTTGGCACATCCGCCGCAGCAGCCTTCACCTCGATGTATACATTAGAGGCCCGCCTTCGGCAATAGATCCATATGGTCCTTATCTGCAATGGTTCGAAGGGCAACTTGACGATGGCACGAGAAGATTGCCCTGGTTCTATCTCAACGTCCTGGACTGTGTCAGATATCTTCGGCACCAGATCACATAGACTGAAGATCTCGTATACGCCCCATGGCGTGAATATGACGCCAACGGTCAGAGGGTATACGCCGAAATGCATACAGCGGACTCGTGGTGGGACATCCAAGTACAGTGCCATATTGTTACCCAACTACTGTTGGCGGGAGGTCAAGCTAACAGATCTCAGGACGCCCTTGCGTGTGGCGCCACAGTCCTCCCCATTATTGGGATGTTGGATCAGACGCACCTCAGCAACTTCTCTGGTGACCAGAAGGCATGGCCGGTATATATCACGGTTGGGAATCTGCGGTCGACCACGCGTAACCGACCTGGATCAATGGCAGTTCGCCTTCTCGCTCTCTTGCCTGTGCCCCCAGAACTGGCAAACTCCGCTTCCGCAAATAAACTCCTTCGACAAAGCAATGCGGATACGCTACAAAGGGTATTCCAGCTAATATTTGAGCCCTTGCAAGATGCAGTACAAGTGGGCGTCCCGGTCGACTGCGCAGATGGGAGAGTCCGGAGGTGCTTCCTGATATTGGCGGCTTGGACGCCCGATCATATGGAAAATGTGGCCCTACATGCAGTAAGATCCAATGCCTGTCCAAAGTGCGAGGTACCTCCGGATAGGTTAGGATCCTTGATACAAAACGGGTATCCCAGGAGGGATTAGGTGACATACGAATGTCTACAACAAGGCACACTGGATCATGAAACAGACTCCGTGGCCGACGACATCAATAGCACCTTTGCGGGTCTTCCCATCAAGATTGGACGAAACTTCTTTCATGGGCTTCCACGTGTTTTGGAGCCCTATCTATACAAGCCACATTTACTCCATACAGTTTACCTCAGACTATTTAAGCACATGATAGACTAGGTTCAATCATTTCTCAAGAAACACGCATGAAGGCAAGCTTTTGATGATGCCTCGAAGGCTTTACCACCGGATCCGGGATTCTTTGTTCCGAAAAAAGCGTACGGCGAGGTTACGCAATGGCAAGGAAAGGAGATGAGGAACCTGGGTTGCTGTCTTCTGGGAGTGCTTGCCGTGGCGCTGAGACAAACCGACAGTACACAAGTAGGGCCCTTCACACGCACCCTGGCCTACGTTAGACATTTACAGGATTTCAGTTTCATGGCAGAATACCGAAGCCATACACTGGAGACTTTAGATTATATGCAAAATTATCTCAACCGGTGCCATGCGACGAAGGATGTTTTCCTCCAGTTTCGGATATCAAAACCCATACGAGCAAAAGTTCAGGAGCAATGGAGAGAAGAACGCGGAACAGCCGTAGCTCAATCACCAGCCCACGCGAAATCCAACCGGCTCCAGACGCGAGTGCAGCAACGTGAGATTGAAGACGACCAGGGTTTGGACTTGATCCATACAGAAAGTCATTTCCATTTTATCAAGATGGATCTACTTGCTCACTTTTGCGATCAGGTAACCCGGTTTGGCAACATTCCAATGTATTCTACCGAGTTTGGGGAGCTGGCCCATAAGGAACAGATTAAAGACTGATGGCGATGCGTGAATAAAAATGATGCTGCGCGGCAGATACTCCACAGCTACGGCTCACAACACGCGATCGGAATGCGGCTTCTTAACTTAGATTTCCTGCGATGTTACAGGGCCGACAGCCCGGCTGACTTTGGTAAACTATTGGACCCGGCGAGCCTACTATCTGTACCAGAGACCGGCCGTAGGGTCCTGAGCGGACGTCGTGCTGATGTTTCTGATGCTTCAGATTTTTGCAACGTCTTGGGTATCTCCACTGAGTACCTCAGTGGGGAATTGATTCGATATAGCCGTCAAGGCCTGCCCCTTGACTGCAGGCTTCCGGAAGATCCTGCGGTACTCCGCTATCTTCCTGTCGAGCTCCTAACACAACTTGAAATTCCAGTTCTGGCGTTTCCGGAAACAGATGTCTATGACATACACCGGGCGCGATCCACAGGAGACGAGCCGTTCCGGAAACAGAGCAGCGGCAATGATTGGGTTTGGGTATGGACTGGTGGGGAGGAGATGTATGGCGCGCTAAGAGGACGCCTGCCAGGGAAACTTGTAGTGCTCTTCCAACTCCCAGACTGCACACAGGGCCATAGGGTTTACCGACTCGCGTGTGTCCAACTGCTGAGCGTAGTCAACTTGGGACGCCCATCCGAGTTTCATGAGCCCATCACCGTACAGCTGAAGCAGGGTGCTCGAAGATTTACCATAGTAGATATTGGCATGATTACCGGCTTGGTGTACTTGATCCAGGACGTGGAACAGCGCTGGCTTGTTAATAGTCCGATAGATTTCCGGACGTTTAAGGAAATATATTCAGCGATTTGCCAAATCGCTCAGCCAGTATTCGATCCCACGGCAAGCATGATGCGGCGTAGGGCCAAAACCAGTCCTTGCATCCTGTTCTCATAGTATGGGCGTGGGGCTGGGACACCTAGGAATTGATGGCATTCAACATATGGGACTCAGGCGCTTACGGCAAGAGAAGGGCCAGACGGAGGGCTATGGCGTGGATATCACATAACGGGAACCTCTAGGAGTTGTAACCCTCCGTAGATAGCCTAATGTAGATAGATTCGGAAGTCATAAAATGGAAGTAAACTTGATCGAGATATGACATTCACAGTGGGAATGGGGTGGCGGAAAATGGAAGCCTACACGAGATACAGAGTCCTCAAATCGGTAGGACCCAATTCTGAAAGTAGAAGTGGGGCGTCAGGAGTTCCCAGTGGGGTGCAGGCTCCCGGGGGAGATGTGGACCGAGTCCAGATGTCAGAGGATGGGACGATGTGAACCAGACGGGGGGACACCGGGTATCAAAACATGGTATCGCCGCCCCGAGAAGAGCAGATACGCTGAATGCGTTACAACAGGATGGAGAAAGAAGGTGTGGATATGGGCGTCCAGAATAGAATGAAATGTGGGAGGTGAGTGGGGATGGCGTCAGGACGGCTGGACGTGGGAGGCGTCGCCGATGATGGGATAAACCCGGGGTTGACATAGAGGACGCAGCGGACGCGGCTGGCCGTTGCAATGCAAGACTAGACGCACAGGATGCAGGGGACGCAGGGGAAAAACACTGGGCATCCGGACGTGGGGCCCACGCGTCTGACGCAGGATTTACTTTCGCTAATGAAGCAGCCACCTACCCAACCCTTTTCTATAAATCCAGCCCGAACCACTTACCTGACAGGTGATAACCGCAGGAATATTGGCTTGAGGAAGGCGTCTGAGGTACCATTGGAAAGCTGACATTGTGTAGAATCAGGCTGCCGAGTATCACGCGCTACAAGAAAGGACCCCCAAGAGATCTGGCATCAAAGTCTGCACTCCGCTAGAACTGTGCCAGAACACCACCAGGGTGAATACCACTTCCATAACAGGCTGTAGCTTCACCAACATTGGCGTTGGGTAGATGCGGAAGGTACAATTGGACAGCTGGCGTCGATTAGAGCCAGGCGGGCACGCATCAGGCACTATGTACCAAGGGCACCCAAGCAATCTGGCATCAAAGTCAGCACTCTGCCCAAACTCCGCCAGGGTAAAGAGCAACTGCATAACAGACTGTAGTTCTACCAGTATTGGAGTAGAGTAGACGTGGAGGTTACGGTTGGAAAGCGGGCGTCAAGTAGAACCAGTCCGCCGCCTATCTGGCACTCTACGCCAAGGACGCCCAAGGGATCTGCCATCAAAGTCAGCACTCCGCCAGAACTCCACCAGAACTCTACCAGGGTCAAGACCACTTCTATAACAGGCTGTAGCTCTAGCAAATATTCGCGTCTGGTAGACGTGGAAAGTACCCTTGAAAAGCAGCTATCAAGAAAAACCAGGCTGCAGAGCATCAGGTACTACAGCCAAAGAGTGCCTGGGCAATCTGGCATCAAATTCAGCACTCCACTAGAAGTGCACTAAGGCTGCACCAGGGTAAAGACCACATTCATAACAGGCTGTAGCTTTTACAAATATTGGCGCCGAGTAGACGGCCAAGGTACCATTGGAAAGCTGGCTTCGGGTACACGCTGGGCGCGGAGTCTCAGACACTGCAGCCAAAGCACGCCCGCGCAATCTGGCATCAAACTCAGTACGCTACCAGAAGTCTACCGGAACTCTGCCAGGGTAAAGGCCACTTTCATAACAGGGTCTAGCTCTACCAATATTCGAGCCAGGCAGACATCCGAGGTACCCTGGGAAGGCTGGCATCGAGAGGAATCTGGCCGCCGAGTAGCAGGTGCTGCATTCCCAGGACACCCGAGGCATCTAGCGTCAAAGTCTGCACTTCGCAAGGGTAAAGACCCCTTCCATCACAGGATGCATCGCCACTAGTATTGGCCCTGAGTAGACGTTCAAGGTACCAGTGGAAAGCTGGCATCTTGTAGAATCAGGCCCCTGCGCATCACATGGTGTATTTAAACAGTGCCCTAGGGATCTGGCATCAAGATCAGCACTCTGCCAGAACTCTGCCAATCTAAAGACCTCTTTCATAACAGGATGTATCTCTGCCAATATTGGCGCCGGGTAGAGGTTCCAGGTAAAAAAAAGCGGAAAGCTGGCATTGCAGGGAACTAGGCCGCCCAGTATCAGGCACTGCACCACACCCAAAGGACAACCGAGGAATCTGGCGGCAAACTCAGCTCTCCACCAGGGTAAAGACCCCTTCTATAACAGGATGTATCTCCACCAACATTGGTGCCAGGTAGATGTTCAAGGGTAACAGACAGGGTCAGAGGGTCGGGTAGCCCAAGGCATACCACGATCAGGATAGGCAGGAATCTGGAGACGAGGTCTAGGTGCGGGGGTACAACCGAAGCGAGTTGTACAAGGTTCGGGGTTCAGGGGTTCAGGGTCAGGGTTCAGGGGTTCAAGAGGACGCCAGAAAGTAGAGAGTGTAATTCCTAGGTACAGGTGTCCGAAGGAGATTACCAGATTGCGTAAAGAACATAAAGTATAAGGGGGCACACCCCCTTATATAGATAGGAAATCCTCCATGATCACTAATACAAAAGAAAGCCCTTGGCGTCGCGCGCAGCCGCGATCTTTCCATCATATTCCGCCAGGTTCCGTTGCGTGGCAACCTATCCCAATCATAACACGAAGGAAATCCTACAACGCAACCAAAGAAACCACAGCCGATATATGCAACCAAAAGTCCAATGTTCCTCCACGTCCAGCACGCCGGGTGGCCGTGACATCAAGGTACTGTTGGAAAGCTGGCTTGGCGTAGAACTAGGCCCCTCAGTATAACATGCTGTACCCAATGGAGCCCCATGGAATCTGGTGTCAAAGTCAGCACTCTGCCAGAAGATGGCGCAGGTAAAGACCCCTTTCATGACAGGATGTATCTCCATCAATATTGGCACTGGGTAGACATTCAAGGTACCCTTGGAAAGTTGGCGTTGAGTAGAATGAGGATATGGAGCATCAGATACGGCACCCAAAGGCTGCCTGTCGAATTGTGTGTCAAAGAACTTTGCCCACAGGACAAGCCGAGACTGGTAAAGAAAACAACAAAGTTCAGAAGCCAGGGGAGGTAGGGTGCCGGACGCTGGTATGGGGACAGGCTGGAAATTGGTAGGGAGATGGGCTGGTAGGGGGATGGGCTGGTAGGGGGAGGGGTTGTAGGGGGGGGTGGGTGGTAGGAGGGTGGTAAAGGGATAGCAGCTGGCAGCTCTGTTTATCACTCGGAATCTGAGAATGGTAACTAGTCGGCATAGCTCGCTTAGGATGTAATCCGGATGTGGGACTTCCTAGCATAAGCACTAGGATGCAACCTGACCTGGCGCCCGTGTACCAGACGCACAGGATCCAACCAGACTGGGCACCCGAGTACCAGATACAACCAGACCTGGCACCTGCATACCAGACGTACAGGACACACCAGGGGTCGACTTCTCCCTCCATGTGTCCTCACGCACTGCCCACGCAGCTGACGCAGGAATAATTGTTGCTGATGTATGGGGGTGTCAAAGAGGGAGTGGCTGACAGCTGCGTCAATCACTTGGAACTTCAGGATGGCAACAACTCAGAGGGCCATATTTGGAACACAATCTGGATGCACCAGACTTGGCACTGCAGTACCAGACACACAGGACACAACATACCTTGGTATCACCCTACCAAATACAGTGGCCCTTGCAAACATAAGACTAGATGCACAGGCACAGGAGGCAGGGGACATGAGGCAAACACAGCGTGTATTCGGAAGCGGCACCCACATGTCTGACACAGAATGTATTACCTCATTCATGCTGTGTAGTTCAGGTAGGGTATCTGATTGGTTGACATATGGAACTTGCCAGTAGTATATAATTGGATGCAAACATGAGTACATAAAACACCTGGAGTACAATCAGGGAATCTCACACATTTTCCTAAGACTGGAAACCTCCGGAGAAGACCAGTAGCTATGTAGTGCTAGTGGTCCATTGACACTGGAAAAGGTGGTTGCCAAGAGTACTGATTGCTAAGTAAGGTAGAGTAGGCACAGGGGAAACACAGGGAGGACAAAGGACCCCAACCAAGAAGACAAGCAAGACAGTTAATAAATAAATAAATACAGACCTCCTGACTGACTCGGAGGGGAAGCCAGCCCACCGCCTGCAGCCAAGGCTAGGTGGAGGGAGATGGGAGGGGGATGGCCATGCTACACGATGAAAAGCCACAATACTAATCGGGGTATTGAGTTTTCAACCACCAGAGGTATACGGGAGACAGAGGTGGTTCTGAAAGGGAGGGGTTTTATGTTTTGTTTTCTCTGAATGTTTATTCATCTCTTCAATCACCTGTTTAGGGTACCGCAGATGTAGCGGGCGCTAGGTATGGGGATAAAAAACCAGTATCCCTCCACTGCCTACTGGAAAACGCCAACCCCACAAAGGAGGCCCCTCTGGTGTGGAGTGAGCTGCTAATCTCAACTCAAAGAAAAGAAACTCAAACCCAGCTAAGAAGATGAACAAGGAGATCTGAATACAGAAGAAAGCAGGAAGGGGTAGGAAAACCAGCTGAGAAATCCCAACAAGACCAGAGAGAGCTTAGTAGCAATGCAGGTGGAGTCGGGAGGAGCAAGTGTACTTGGTCGAAGGCAGTAGCAATACCAGAACCTGGCTGAGAGATGGTGTACTCCTGCGAACCCCTCTAAGGAGACGGTTTGATACCATAGAGGCAATGAGCAGACCTGGCGGCCATGGGCCATAAGTGTAGGCAGAGGAATAGTGACACCAGGGTACCCGCAAATGGCAACGGTGTGGGGGAGGAAGCCAAGGGGTAGACCTAAAGGTTGTAGAAAAGTCTCTCTGAGTGATGGCCTTGGTGTCTGACAAACCAGCCACCTAGTGAAACAAGAGAAGGACCTCTGAGGAACCCACCCTAAGAAGAGAAAGCGCCCTGCGAGGCTAGACCAAAGTCAAGACCCTGGGCCTGAGAAGAGAGAAAGGCCAGGATCTCCTGGGCTGCAGCCTAGGTAGCTGAGGGGATGAGAGTGGTTATGATTTGCCAGGAAAACTCGTAGTGTTCAGATTTGCATCACCGCAGATGCGGAAGGGGAGATGGAGGATGTTCTGAATACAAGGAGGCCGCCTGAGTATTTATACTCCACCTCTGAGTGGTGGTGGGCTACATCTATTCATTCCCAAATCACCTACCTACCTATATTCCTACCCCCGACTTCCAGGGCAGGCATCTACATTAGCAAAAATTCATTCCGTGTTAGATCCACGTGTCTGACATTGCGACGTAGTGCGCTCGTCCCCTGCGTCCCCTGTATCCCCAGCGTCCCCTGCGTCCCCTGCGTCCCGTGGGTCCACTGCTCCGGCGCAACGCCCCCCTGCGTCATCTGCGTCCCCCTTTTTACCCGGTCGATTCCCTCCTTCTCCAAGCAGGCGCTGTCAGCCCATACGTCCGGACCGCGTCCTGTTTCTGATCCAATCTTGTCATCGTCCTGACGCCGCGACCCGAGGGCAACTGCAAGAGCAAGCTTTCTCCGCATCCTGATGCTCTGTTCTCGCTCCTTTCCTGATTGCTAGTTTCCAGCCGCCGTTACCGTAATCTGTTAACTACCAATTTGATTGCTGGGCCCGGCATTCTTCATCTCTGATGGCCGCCTCTCAGTTCTCGTTTCCTCCATGTTTACCCCCGGTCAGCACGTCTGAGTCTACGGCGTCACCTTTCTGATGCCAAAATGAAAGTTGTGACGCCCGAGCTCCCATCGCAATGTCCACATCTTCTCCTGTCTCCAAGCTGATGACAGCCCCGACCAAGGCCCACATCGTACATCATCACACCCTGTTCTTGGTTTACTAGTACATGTTCTCTGGTTCTGAACACCATCTTGTGCAACTTGAATCTTGTATCATTAACTTTTTACTCTACTATTACACAATTATTTCTACCAACAGTTTGAGTTACTACGCAATGGTAGGGATTTCGACGCGGCCTGCTGGCCCTGTGGTATATCCTGCCTTGCGACGCAGGGTACACCACAGGGCCTCCCTTCGTTCCCTCGGATGCGATCTCAATAGATCTCATTGAACGTCCTCAAATCGATTCTACTATTTACCAGCCATCCCCGGTCACCAGCTGGGACCAGGTGCGCCTGGCCCGGAATGGTCCCAATGTCCACTATTGGAAACTGTTGTGCCTCTGTCCTCTGCTCCACCGTGACGAGACAATGGGCATCGGATGGCCGCCCGCAATTAACCACACTTGTCATTTCTACCATTGCGAGTCTGTAGACCCTATCCTGGTGCCTGTAGTCCCAGATCTTGCACAGCGCCCTGAGTGTAGCGGGAAGATGTCCTCTGAGGGCGCCATGCATGTGCTCCCCTGCTGCCTGCACCCAAACCAAATCATTGCGACTCTGTTGCTTGCGGAAGAGCCGAGAACCCGTACACCACGCCCGGTGGACATCATAAACTTCGGTTTCCTGGAACGTGGGAATGGGGATTTCAAGTTGCGTCATCAGTGCAGTAGGAAGTAGTGGAAGTATTGCAGGATCTTCGGGAAGCGAGTCCTCCATGGGCAGGCTGCGACGGCTATCCCGGATCAATTCCTCACAAATGCTGTTGGTCAAAATTCTGACCGCCTTGCACAAATCCACGATGTTTGAAAGGACCAGTTGTCGTCCCTTTAGGATCCTGCGGCATGTGACAGACCCAGATGCGCTATCTTCTGCATTCAACATGTCAACGGCCTCCGGAGGTAGATCTGGCCCCTCGACGTCCCAGCACGTCCAGGTTCGAGAGTTTTATGTGTGTCCCGTACTGTCGACTGTAGCTCAGTAGGATCTGGCGCGCGGCGTTGTTTTGGTTCGAACGCCGCCAGCTGTCTTTGATTTGTTCCTTATGTGCGAGCTCCGCAAACTCCGTTGAATACATTTGAATGTTGCCGAAAAGATATATGTGATCTGGAAAATGGTCCATCAGATCCATCTCAATAAAGTTAAAATGAGATTCCGCATGGATCAGGTCTTGGCGTAAGTCGTCATCCTCCCCACGATGATCCTCCAGCATCCGATGCGGCTTGGATTTGGTGAGAGATTGGTCCACACGCCCGCGTAGACGTCGCTGCTCTCTTCGTTGGTTGTAGAGCTTTTCTCGTGTCCTTTTAGATATCCGAAACTCCAAGAAGATATCCTTCGTCGAATGAAAACGTGCAAGATATTGTTCCATATAATCTATGGTCTCTGGGGTATGGCTACGGTATTGAGCCATCAAACTGAACTTGAGTAATGACTGGACGCAGATGAGCACACGTTTGAAAGGCGTTGCTTGCATACTGCCAGGCGGTCTGAGAGCCGCAGCGAGGACCCCCAAGAGGCAACGTCCTAGGTTGCTCATTTCCTTCCCTTGCCACTGGGTAACCTCACTATAGGCCTTTTGGGGGACGAAGAATCCCGGATAGGGTGGTAATGCGCTCCAGGCGTCGTCAAAGGCCTGCTGTCGCCCGTGCTTATTCAGAAATCCCTGAACCCAGTCCATCATGTGCTTGAATAGTCCAAGATAAATGGTATGTAGCAAATCTGGCTGGTACAGATTGGATGCCGAAGCACGTGGAAGTCTATGAAAAATATTTCGCCCAACCTTGACGCCAAGGGCATGAAAGGTGCCGTGGACTACCTCCGAGTCGGAGTGCGTGACTCTATCCAGACTATCTTGTTCCAGAAGACCATATTTCACATAATCCTGGGTGGGATATGGTTGCTTTTGGGCTGAACCTAACTTATCCGCAGGGACCTCACATTTGGGACAGGCGTTCGATTTTAGACTGTGTAGTACAATATTTTCCATATGGTCTGCAATCCATGTGGCCAGGATAGGGAAGCACGTCTGCACTTGGCCATCTGCACACTCAATCGGGACACCGTGGAGCGCTGTGTCGTGTAAGGGCTTGAGCATGAGTTTGAATACTCCTTGGAGTAGGTCGGCATTGATTTGTCTCTGGAGTTCGTTCGCGGAAGCAGACTTTGGCAACTTGGGCAGGACTGGGAGGAGCCCAAGAAGGAGAACTGCCAGTGATCCAGGCTTGTTGCGCCTAGTCGACGGAAGATTTCCAACAGTAATATATACGGGCCAAGCCTTCTTGTCTCAAGAGGAGTTGGTAAGATGCCTCTGATCGGACATCCCAATAATCGGAACAACAGTCGCACCCGGCGGGAGTGTTTCCTGCACAGGTTAACCGGCGTTCGCATGACTGATGAGAAGTGGGTAATTTACCTGGATGTCCCACCACCAATCTGCGGTATGCATTTCCACGTACACCCTCTGTCCGTTGTGGTCATACTCCAGTCGCGGCACGAAGACCAAATCATCTCTGTGTGCTGCCTGCCAGAGAAGATATCTGACACAGTCAAGTATGTTCCGGTAGTAAAACGGCAAAGTTCTCTTGCCGTCGTCAACTTGGCCTTCGAACCATCGCAGATATTGTCCGTGCGGATGCAACAATCGCAGGTGGTTCTCAAGCGTATGCATAGAGCTATAGCCAGCTGAGGCTGAATCCTCGAGACCACTTGAGAAGTATTTATTAATTCGTGACTTTGACACCTTGCTCTGAATAAACCAAGACGCGAGCTTGAATCCGTGTGCACTCGTGAATGGCGCCCATGGATCCTTGATCAGAATACTGTGCTCCTCCTCAAATCCTATCACATCTCCAATAGATTGCGCAGCGAGTGGATAATATGGCGTTTCCATGGCGTCAGGGGATCGGTAGTCGGTATTGAGTGCTTCCACGTCAGGGACATGCGCAGGATTCGGGGCGTATCCGCTTGGACACGCATCGGATTCATAATCGGAATCAGTCAGATCATTCTGTCCAAGAAGGCCGCCGTCATCGTCCTGTTCAGATTCTATGTGGAGCAGAAGCTGGTGTAATAGGCCGGACGTGTGAACAGCGCCCAGGCTGGCGTGTGCTATTTGTAGGTGCTTCTCGTAAGGACCTGAGGAGGCATATTTGCGGCGGCAGAATGAACATTTGCTAGGCATAGCTCGAGGTAACGTACTCCATTAAGGGAAGTCAACTTGAATGTATATGTTGTATGGCCCAAAGGGAATGTTCATGCGTAACGGTGTGGTGGAACGCAGGGTAAGGGGCTTGGGCACTTGAAGATGTAGCTAATATTGAAGTGGGTTAGTACAGTCGCACGTGACGTGGCATTAGGACTATTCTCTGAGTACTACTTCCAAAGCAGCAGAAAATGTCTCAAGTTCTGTTCGATAGTGATCCAAGATGTGGTTTGAACGCGCACAATCGGCGTCTACAGTTCGAGAGTCTCAGGTCTGAAGTCTAAATTACTAAATGATCTCGGAAATGGTTTCAAGAGCGGTTCAACATTCCTATAAGGACTCCAACTCTGATATATAAAGTGAATTGGTCGGGGCCAAAGGGAGATCATACCAAGCGAAATATCTACAACTAACACCGCATTCCACATACACAGCACTCACAATATCGACCTTCTCACGGCCGAGAATCTGACGACATGGCGCCAAAGAACAGCAATCTCCGGTACGTCCACAATCCAAATTCTACAAATATACAAAAAGGTCTGTCAGGACAGGAGCACCAGCCGAGCGGGGTCTACATACTTCCAGCCATTTCTCTTACTGGGCAGCTTGATGCTCCGCATCCAGGCGGGTGGCGTATAAATCAATATAAGACCTCTCTTAACTTCGGAACCGCTCGAGATGCCCCTGTCTATAAGGCATGGCGCAACGCGGTCAAAGACCAACTGTCAGGAAGGAACTATACAGATATCAACTCTTTGCCCAACCGGGATTTCCGCGAGATTTGGGAGGGGATGAGGAGATTGCGCCCAGCATGCGATTTACTTGTAACAGCAGATGCGGCGAACAACATCCAAAGGATTCAGGAGATAGACGATGCCATCATTCAACTCATTAAGGATGCAGGAAAAAAACTCACACATACCATTCTGACTAAACATGATGCGAACCAGGAGCCGGCTGCACCGCAAATTGACCCACCGGGTGTTATTGTTGACAAGACCTTGCGGCCGCCTAGATCTCCACCTCACTGGGATCCAGCAGTGGAAGCAAGGCCGAGTCCGTCTCGAGACCCTGCTCAGCAACGGGCCCCGGATGGCGAAGATGGCCTGATCGCACGTCGAGGTCCTGTACTAGGAGATGCCCATGAAGAAGGCGTCCCAGAAGAGAGTACCCCGGTTCACTGGTATCCGGGATTATTGGTGCCCAAGGCAGTGTTATACTTAGACAGCGTAATCGGTGCGGCACGTGACTAAATGCATAAGGTCACGTGTTCGACTCCGGGCCCCGGCGCAATTATCATTAAGTCAATTAATTTGACGTACGATAAGGACAACTGAACCATACATCCCCGGTGGGGGTAGAGGACATACATGCCTCTACACTCCAAGGAGATGCATGCGACCGCGGGCTTGTCGCTGGATAACAGAGAAGGAGCTCCGCTCTATAAGATAAGACATACTTAAACCAGATTGGTCAGGTAGTTATTGAGCTATGACCTCTGGAAGTCTTGGTGCGCTATTCCGAGGAGTAGCCGCACCATCCTCCGCTCACGTATAACTAGGGTCATCCGGAGACTAGTTTACGATTCGTTATTGACAACTCATTAGTCGAGTTAGTTACCTTCGTCATGCACTCTAAGCTATGCACATAGAAGAGTCATTGATATGTCCTTTGACGGAGCTGATCACTCCACTAAGGAAGAGAGCGGGGAAGTTAGCATTCAGGGTCAAATGAGGTCCGCACTCAAAGACACTGAATCGTTAGTATGGCAGGTACATAGTCAGTAAGGGATTGGATGTAGGGCGCGACCACCCAGATGCGCTTCCTATAAATATCGAGGTGCCTCCCAAGCTTTTGGTCCATCCTCCGTCTCCGCTACACCTCCGGCGATTGAAAACTCAACACCACGGTTTTTATCATGAGTTTTTTGTTTCATCGCGAAACTTTCTCCACCCTCCTGCCCACTCCTGCCTTTGGCCACGGCCTAGGGGAGTCTGGCTCCTCTCTCCTCGCACGCCCGCGGTATCGACTTCGGTCTACCGTCGCAGGGCCTTTTCTCTCCTTGGGGGTTGGTCGGTCGGAGGCCCTCCTTGGCTGGCTGGCAGATGGTGGGATCCCTTCCACTACAGTGACGCTATCTCTCCCAGAACAAGGGACTACATGAGAGACGCGGGAAAACATCTGCTTTGCTTTACCTAGGCGGCCGTTGATGATCTTCCTTACTCCCCCTTTCCTCCTCCCCCCACGCGTGATGGCGAGTTCTCTCCTCCTCCTGAGTTGGCCTCGCTTACCCTTCTCACGGTCGGCAACCCCTGAACCACCATTGTCAGACGGCTGGGACTACAGTTGCAGTAGGGGAGAACAGCCAACAGGCTACGGTCGATCTCCCCATTCTCTTGTTCCCCTAAGAGGCTGCCTAGTCAGACACGAACGCGATACCGATAGACGTTGTTTAAGGTCTTTGGGTCTACCCCTCCGCTCTCCTCTCCCTATGGTTGGATCGGCTGGAACCCTACTGCTACACCTTCCCCTCTCCCCGGTTATCGCCCACGGCTGGCTGGTCTCCTCCTTCCCTCCATGGTATTGCACTGTCTCCTTGGAGGGGTCTGGGGCGGGCCCCCTATCTTAGCGCGCTTTGTGCGTCGCTTCCTGCTCGGATGAGTGGACTCGCCCTTTGGGGCCCTACGTGGCTTGCTACTAACCTTTCTTTCGTTCTTTGGGATTTCTCAGCGGGTTTTCCTGGCCCTTTCCACTTTCTTCTTAGTTAGGATTTCCTTGTTCATCCCTCTAGCCAGGCTTGGGTTTCTTTTCTTTGAGGCGAGATGTGCGGTTGGCTCCATACCAGAGGGGCTTGGGGGGTTGGCTTTTTCCTGTGGCGAGAGGAGGGATATGGGTTTTTTGTCGTCATAGCTAGCGCTCCATACGTTTTTTGTACCCTAAACAAATAATCAATGAGTCAAACAAAAAAAGAAAGAAAAAAAATCCCAAGCTTTTAGTCCATCCTCCGTCTCCGCTACACCTTTGGCGATTGAAAACTCAACACCATGGTTTTTATCGTGAGTTTTTTGTTTCACCGGGAAAAACATTCTCCACCCTCCCGCCCACTCCTGCCTTTGGCCTCGGCCTAGGGGAGTCTGGCTCCTCTCTCCTCTCCAGCCCGGGGTATTGACTTCGGTCTACCGTCGCAGGGCCCTCTCTCTCCCTGGGGGCTGGTCGGTCGGAGGCCCTCCTTGGCTGGCTGGCAGATGGTGGGATCCCTTCCACTACAGTGACGCTATCTCTCCCAGAACAAGGGACTACATGAGAGATGCGGTAAAACATCTGCTTTGCTTTGCCTAGGCGGCCGTTGATGATCTTCCTTACTCCCCCTTTCCTCCTCCCCCCGCTCGTGGTGGGGAGTCCTCTCCTCTTCCTGAGTTGGCCTCGCTTAGCCTTCTCACGGTCGGCAACCCCTTAACCACCATTGTCAAACGGTCGGGACTACAGTTGCAGTAGGGGAGAACAGCCAACAGGCTACAGTCGATCTCCCCATTCTCTTGTTCCCCTAAGAGGCTGCCTAGTCAGACACGAACGCGATACCGGTGGACGTTGTTTAAGGTCTTTGGGTCTACCCCTCCGCTCTCCTCTTCCTACGGTTGGATCGGCTGGCACCCTACTGCTACACCTTCCCCTCTTCCCGGTTATCGCCCACCGCCGGCTGGTCTCCTCCTTCCCTCCTTGGTATTGCACTGTCTCCTTGGAGGGGTCTGGGAGGGGCCCCCTATCTTAGCGCGCTTTGTGCGTCGCTTGCCGCTCGGATGAGTGCACTCGCCCTTCGGGGCCCTACGTGGCTTGCTACTAACCTTTCTTTTGTTCTTTGGGATTTCTCAGCGGGTTTTCCTGGCCCTTCCTGCTTTCTTCTTAGTTAGGATTTCCTTGTTCGTCCCTTTAGCCGGGCTTGGGTTTCTTTTCTTTGAGGCGAGATGTGCGGTTGGCTCCATACCCGAGGGGCTTGGGGGGTTGGCTTTTTCCTGTGGCGAGAGGAGGGATATGGGTTTTTTGTCGTCATAGCTAGCGCTCCATACGTTTTTTGTACCCTAAACAAATAATCAATGAGTCAAACAAAAAAAAAAAGACAAAAATCCCAAGCTTTTAGTCTATCATCAGCGACCGGAGAAGAGATCTTATCAATATATTCATTCTACCTTACTTCTATCTTTACGAGCCTTCTTGACTATCTCCGAGACAGAAGACTACAGGGCCTAGTGTATACTCGCTCAACCTTAGAGTTACCTACCCCCTAACAGGCAGGACCCCCCAAGGCAGGGCGCCAGCATGCACCTCGACGCCGAACCCGCAAACAGGGTCCCGATAGTCTAGCTGGACTGGCCCAAGATCAAGCACGGGCTCCCATAGCATGGGGTGATGTCCAAGATCACGGAGATCACTATGACCGCCCTACAAGAACAAAGCGGGCACCGCACAGTCTCCCAGAGCGACCACCAGACGACAGCGAGGGCGATCCTCGACCACGGCCCCGAGAAGATGTCCTCACAGGACATCAGGCTCATCGTGGTAACCGGCATGAACCTCGTGATTCTCCAGCTGAAGTGGTTGCTCAGACGCGTCCACCAAATGCCCCAGAACAATTGAGTCCATTGTCAGGAGGTTAGTTAGTTCTCCAAAGTTGCTAGATTCGAGCACTTACTTACAAACATGGACTTTGTAGATTGGAACGCGCCACGTGGGCGCCCAAGTACAGCACGTATTGTTTGGGTCCGTCCATCAAGACGTGCACAGGGCCTACACAGTGAGAATACGAAGGTAGCGAGTGGACCGCCAAACTATCGTTCCCTCTATTGGCGTCCGCCCCATGTCCATGGAGTTAAATTCTGTGAATTAAAAACCGGCGATATGCACCAATTATGTGCTATGATTAGGAGATGGGTTTTATTGCGCCGTATCCGCTATATCTTTGGCGCCAGAAGTGAAGGGCGCCGAATGCTCCGGGAGTTCCCTGGTGAACATCTATCATTAGTAGAATTTGTCTTCATTGCCAGAAATGAAACTCTCCGGACATGGCTGCTATCGAACCCGGTATATGAGGATTCGCTGGACCTCCTAGTCTACTGTTACTGCGATGGTGGAGATGTGAAGCCAGAGACGCATGCATTGAGGGGGCAATCATATCTGTTGGAACATGCGGTGAGTTGGATAGCTCGAGGTCAGGCTGCACAGGTAGGTCAGACGCAATTCTAGACCTCTGAGCAGGAATCTGCGGCGAATTACGGATCTGCTACTCGCGATGATGGCAGGCCGACTAATGAGCCGCAGAACAACTAGAACAACATCAACCCGACGAGAGTGCGATGCTGTCCTTCTCCAGCCCAGCCGTACACGATATTCAACCTGAGGAACACTTGGGAGACATGGAATCAAGGAATCAGTTTTTAAAGCCCCTGGCGGTAGGACCAGAGGAGTCTCTTGCAAATCCCGGACTTCTGAAACTTAAATTGCTGAGTCTCCTGAGTGGTCAACAATTGTGCCGTCCAACGCTCCCTCTACAGGAGAACGGGAAGGTCTCGAAGCGCCGTGCTTCGCGTCCGCTGGAAAGTGCTAGTCACTACTCGGGAGAGAAGCGACGGCTCCTGGGCTACTGCGACAGGGAGGCATCAGATGGAGACGCGAAAGATTGGACTGCCAGCCGATGGGCATTTGACGTCGTGTGTACCTAGATATAAAATGTTAGCGTTTAGATTTATTATCCCTTGCTTTTCCTTACCAAGATAGGTATGCGTACATTGTGTTGTTTTATATAGGTTTCTGTGCATGTCTTGCTTCGCCGTGCAGTGTAGGAGGGCATGTTGGATCCAGCCAACCGGTGGCAGGCGTGATGTAATGCTCGCGCCACGTGCGGTACGTCGCCAGGGTTAAGGGTTATCGGTCCGTCTCTGCACCCATTAAAGAGTACCCTACCCGACAGGCAACAGTAGCGATGGGAGCTATAGCAATTGGGTCTGGCTATCTGCTACGATAACTCTATACCTACGTGATGTAGATTCCGCACGTCATGGTAAAGGATCGTCATTTATCTCAATTGCTATTCGATAGGCATAACCTACTGAATTGGCGGAATTCCCCTGTTACGCCAAGTGATCTGCTGGCGCCTCGTTCCCGTACGCTTACGCCTTACTTTATACTGGGACGCCCGGACTTACGTTCCCTGGCGCCATGATAAGCAGAAAAACCAGGGGCGTTCAACACGGCATCTCGTTTAGGGAACAACCTCGACGTAGAAGCTGGCTCCCTTTGGCCCCTTGTCTTATCTACCCCTCCCCTCTTTCTCCCACTCACTTCCTTCCGTCCTTCTTCTCCCGCCCACTCTCCAACAAACTCCACTCGTTCAGTTTGGTACATCCCCGCGCACATCATCCCCCGTCGAGTCCTTTTTTCTTTCAAACGCTCACTAAATCCACGACATCCCCAAACAGCCGCCATGCCCCTACCTAAGACAAAACCGACGTCATCTGCAAAGAGAAAGTCAGTATAGATATTCGCCCCGCGGTGGAGCCACCAAAGTTAATATTCTATCAGGCATCCGGTCCTCCAATCGCACTCCGGGGACCCGGCCGGTGGCAAGCGCCGAAAGATCCTTACGTGTGCGGCAGCTCTCGCAGTGGAATCTGAAAGAACGTAGGTAAACCCCGCTATCAAACAGTCTTGATGATGGCGCAAACAAGGACGGACCCAGCTAATAATGATCTGTCTATACGCAGCCGTCATCAGACGTCTAGTGAGCGGCCCGCATTCACACCAGCTGTCGAGGACTCCAAGTAAGTCAACCCCAAGAGAGTGAATGGCAGGATCGGAACTAACATACATCCGTCTTCTAGAGGTCGCTTCGGCGACATTGCTTTTGCAAAAGGTTGGTGCGGTTTCCCAGACCCCGGCCGCCCCAGCAAAGCATACGTCTCCTGGCGCGACAAGGTGAAGCCCTACATCACCGCCCTTGCATGGGACCCCAACAAGCTTACCGATAGGCAGTTGGAGTCGGTCCTGGCGTTCGCCCGTTCCCCCCTCCCTGTTTGGATTCGGGTCGACTTGCTGAAAAAGCAATATCGCGCCCATGACGTGGTCGAGCTCGATCGTCAGCTGAAGCCCTTGGTCAAGGATACGGCCAACCAGCTTCAGACAACGTTCGAGGGTCGCAACGTGGAGGAGGAGGGGGGGGATGCCGCGGCAGAGGAAATGATAAGTAAGAAATCTTCGCCATGCATGTTGAGTTTCAATAGTACTTACGGATTTCACTAGTGGCTACAATCGATTGGACCTCTCC